>CM053592.1:197545123-197560449 GCA_028646515.1 Pseudochirops corinnae | reverse complement strand
ATCCAGGAGAGATAATTTAAAAATTACTGGACTACCTGAAAGCCATGATCAAAAAAGAATCTGGAAATCATCCTTCAAGAAATTCTCAAGGAAAATTGCCCTGATATTCTAGAACCATACAGCAAAATAGAAATTGAAAGAATTCACTGATTGCCTCTTGAAAAAGATCCCCAAAAGAAAACTCCTAGGAAAATCATAGCCAAACTCCAGAGTTCCCAGGTCAAGGAGAAAATATTACAACCTGTCAGGAAGAAACAATTTGAGTATTGTGAAAATACAATCAGGATAACATATAAACACAATCCCTACATTAAGGGATTGGAGGGCTTGGAATATGATATTCCAGAGGTCAAAGGAGCCAGGATTAAAACCAAGAATCACCTACCCAGCAAAATTGAGTATAATGCTTCAGGGAAAAATATGGTCATTCAATGAAATAGAGGATTTTCAAGCATTCTTGATGAAAAAACCAGAGCTGAACAGAAAATTTGACTTTCAAATACAAGAAGTAAGAGAAGCATGAGAAGGTAAACAGCAAAAAGAAATCATAAGGAATTCATTAAAGTTGAACTATTTACATTCCTACATGGAAAAATGATCATTGTAACTCATGAGACTTTTCTCAGCATGAGGATAGCTGAAGGGAATATGTGTGTGTGTATGCATACATAGGAGGGTGTATGTGCATATAAATACATATGTGAGTGTGTATATGTGTGTACATATGTACATAGACAGAGAGCACAGGATCAGTTGAACAGGAAGGCATGATATGTAAAAACTAAAATTAAGAGGTGAGAGAGAAATATAATGAGAGAAGGAGAAAGGGAAAGATAGAATAGGGTAAATTATCTCATATAAAAGAGGCAAGAGAAAACTGTTACAATGGAGGGGAAGAGCAGGAAGGTGAAAGGGAATGGGTCAACCTTACTCTCATTGAATTTGGCTTAAGGAGGGAACAACATACACACTCATTTGGGTATCTTAACCTACAGGAAAGTAGAGGGGAAGAGGATAAGAAGGGGGATGATAGAAGGGATGGCAGACTGGGGAAGAGGATAGTTAGAAGCAATCACTTTTGAAAAGGGGCAGGGTCAAAGTAGAAAATAGAATAAATAGGGGGCGGGATAGATGGAGGGAAATATAGTTAGTCTTTCACAATATAACTACTACAGAAACATTTTTTTTAACTACACATGTACAACCTATATTGAATTGCTTATCTTCCCAGTAGGGGTGGGTGAGGAGGGAAGAAGGGAAAGAATCTGGAAATCAAAGTTTTAAAAACAAATGTTTAAAAAAGTGTTTTTTTTTTTTTACATGCAACTGGAAAATAAGATATACAGGCACTAGGGTATAGAAATCCATCTTGCTCTACTAGAAAATTACAGGGGGATAGAGGGGAGGATATAAAAGAACGCAGATTTGGAGAAAGGGTACTCGGTATGATTTCTATCTTGGGGTGGGGGTAGGGGAAAGATGGGGAGAAATTTTTTAACTCAAAATCTTGTGGAAATGAATGTTGAAAATGAAAAATAAATTTGCTAATAATAAAAAAAGAAAAATAACAACTTGCATTTCAAAAAATAAAAAGTAACCCTTATTATTAGAAAAAAAAAACATTTAGAAAAGGAAGTAGCAATTGCAAAGAACCACCATGACATGGCCAATCAGCAGGTCATCACATGCACACGTGCACACACATACACACACATACACACACATGCACACACACATGCACACACATGCACACACACATATACACACATACATGCACGTGCGCATGCACACATACACCGAGACACGCGCACACACACATACACATGCACACACATATACACACATACAAAGACACACACACAGACACAGAGACACGCACACACAGAGATACACTCAGAGACTCAGAAATTCAAAGCATATTTGAGTTGGGAAACGTCTCTTCTTGACTTCCCATCTACACACTTGCTACATATGGCCCCTCCCTGAGCACCATCCACTATGCCAACAAGCCCACTGACGGAAGCTTGCCATGCTGCCACCTCCTCTCCCAACCACTGCCCCATCCCCTCTTCCTGAAGGAGACCCCAAGTTGCCTCCCTAGACAATGCAGCCTGGGGAAGGAGGGGACAGTCTCTTAGTTACAGATATGCAAAAATCACTTGGGTCTTGAGCTTATCAAAGGGATAGAAACTCCACGTCAGTCCTCAAGCTGCCTAGACTATACTAATTCTGACTTCCTTGGTAGGAGACATCAAATGTCACTGCATTTTCTGGGTGTGACCGCCATGGGACATAATAGGAAAGTAGGGGACAAGGCAGCGGGCTGCCTGCTTTGCAAGCAGAACTGGGTCACTAGGCAACCGAGACCCAGACTTATCAGGGCTCATGCAGCCCAGGGCCTTGACCCCCACACAAGCTTGCTCACAGTAGCCTGAGAGGGAGGGACAAGCACAACTCTAATTGGAATTATGTCAAACAAGAGGTTGGAATCAGATGACTCTCAGGTCCTTTCTTTTTTTTTTAAATTAATTAATTTATTTTCTTGTTTACATCACTCATTTCCACAAGATTTTGAGTTATGAATTTTCTCCCCATCTTTCCCCTACCCACCACCCCAACACAGTGATCCCACTGTATACTCCCTCCCCCAATCTGCTCTCTCCTATGTCCTCCCCCATCACCCCTCTGACTTTCCAATAGGGCAGGATGGGTCTCCCTGTCCCAGTGCCTGTACATCTTAATTCCCAGTTGGATGTAGTTAATAATAATAACAATAATTTATACATACATATATTTTTTAAACGTTTGATTATAGAACTTTAAATTCTAGATTCTTTCCCTTCCTCCCTCATCACACACCCCTACTGGAAGGACAAGCAATTCAATACAGGCTGTACATGTGTAGTTATGCAGAACATCTCCACAGGGGGCATATTGTGAGAGACTGATTATATATCCCTCCTTCCTATCCCGCCCCTCCTTGTTCTATTCTCTACCCTGTCCCTGTCCCTTTACAGAAGAGTGTACTTCCAGCAACCCTCCCCGCCACCTTGCCATCATCCCACCTCTCATCCCCATCCCCCCTACTTTCCTGTGTGGTAAGATACCCAGTTTAGAGTTTATGTCATTCCTTCCGTAAGCCAAATTCAATGAGAGTAAGGTTGGTCATCTTGATTCTGTCCTGCCACTGAACTGTGATAACTCTGGAAGAGAGAATGAGGCTGAGTTCTTGCAACTCTGCCTCACTTAAATCCAGTTTAGACATGAATCCAAAGACATCACCTGTACCACTTTACCATCATACCTATCTCAAAGTCCTATGGAGACAGGCAAGTGAGGAAGCAGCAGATGAGAATGCTGGGAGCTGTAGCCAGAACCTTGCACGCAGGCAGCCCTGGCCATTGGGTCATCTCACTGGGAGCAGCAGTGGGGGTCTGGGCAGCATTTTAAGGACCACATTGGTCACCTCCTGGTCTGAGGAAGGGTCTAGAAAAGGTGCCCTAAAAATTGTCTGCTTCACCCAACCCTGGCCCGATCATTGTGGCAGGTGAGGATCCCACCCTTTGGTCAAAACATGTTAAAAAAAAAAAAAAGGATATGAAAACTTCTGCCAAGATTATTCCAGTCACCATCAGCACATGGAATGTGTGCATGCACATGCTAGTCAGAAAGGAAGGAGCAACTGCACAAATCAACCTGGCTTCCTCAAGAGCCAGCCAGGCAGACTACTCCCACTTCCTTTTTTGGACTGAAAGGTCAGGCAGAGAGTAGAGATAAAGCTCACCTCGAATTTAGCCAAGTGTTTGGATAAAGAACAGGCCAAACAAGAGCACAGTTAGGTGGACTTTGAGATGTTGATAGGCTAGATCCAGATAATCATCATCAATGGGCAGAGGCAACTTGGCAGGTCTCCAAAGATGTGCCTAAGGGATCTGTACTCAGCTCTAGGAAGTTTAAACCCTCTGTATCACTAACTTGGACAAGAGTATGGAAATTAGCAGGTTCCCAGATGACCCAAAGCTGGGAGGGAAAGTCAACTCACTGGATGGCAGAGGAAGGATCTAAATGTATATTGGCAGGTCAGGGCATTGCACCAAATCTAATAAGATACAATTTGATAGGGATGGATATAGACACAGGTTGGGTTAGGGACTCAGAAGGTCTCTGCCTGCTTTTGTGACTCTTTGCAAGGGATCTGTCATCCCTTCATCAAGCCAAGACCCTTCCTCTAATGCGTTTATGATGTAATTTTGAGTTGACATTGATTAGGGTTCCTCAGACGGTCTCCACATGTCACACCAAGAGAAAGGTAAAAAGAGAATTCAAAGGAGGTTGGCTATGGTGTCACCAAGGAGACTAGCCTTCTTAGAATGGAAAAACTGAATCTGGAGTCAGGGAATTTGGGTTAGCCATGAAACAAGAGCCAAGTCACTTCACCTTTCTGTGGTGTGGTGGCCCCTTCAATTTGTAAGAGTGGTACTGGTTGTGTGTTGCACTGCTGAATAAGTAAAGAGGTTTGTCAGTCACTCTTACCACACACACACACACACACACACACACACAAATGCCCATACATACACATGCACATACATTGCACACACATATGCATACATGCATGTATATTATAGATCATTGGAGAGGGAAGTCACTAGCAGCTGGAGAAACACAGAGAAGCCTGATACAGAATGTGGGTTTTGAGTTGGAGGAAAGACAGTGAGTCTAAGATTTAGTGGTAAGGAGTGAGAGCATTCCCAGCATGGAAACAGTCCATGCAAAGTCATGGACACTAGACACGGGGCATCATGTTGTAGGAATACTCAGTAGGGAGCCATAGCCAGATGGGAGGAAGTATGGAGGGAAGGTCATAGAGCGCCAAATAAAAGGGGTTAGGAAATAGGAGGCCACTGAAGCTTGTCGACTGAGGAATGATGCCATCAAGACTACCTGTTACAAAAATTACCTCTGCAGTTGAGTGGACGATGGCTGGTGTGGGGAAAGACGTGAGGCATGGAGACTGGCTAGATGTCTATTGCAACAGTCCAGGTGTGAGATGATGAGGGCTTGGATTCAGATGATGGTGAGAAGAGGCAGTCTACAGAAATGTTATTCAGGAAAGGGCTGCATGAAAAAGGTAGCGTAAAAACCATCCCATTCCATTTTGTCCTGATACTTCAACTAAATGAGAATGTGTTTCAATCAATCACTTACTCACAAGATCTTAGATTAAGAGCTGAAAAAATCTTTGAAAGCCATTTGATGGGGTAATGATGCCAGACTAGGCCAGTTGACAGTGGGATTGTTTTATGCCCTCTGGGTTCTATATAAAAGCCCCAAGGTATCCAGAATGGGAGCCTGTTCAGAAACAAGAAAGTGTAGTACTATCTGAACCCCCTGAAAAGGGATTGGCTGATGTTTGAGGGGAGAGAGTAGCCTTGGATTTGACTTCAGATGGGTCTCCTTCCTCCCCCACTTTGGCTGGTGGAGGATCTCAGTGTTCTAGCAGTGACCTCAGAACAATTGATGGCAGTATCTTCGTCAGAAACCAAGGAAAGACTGCATTGAAGGGGGCTTCTATGAACATCCTGCCAGCGGAGAAAAGGACTTTCAGCAGATGTATCCCATGTGTGATAAAGAGCCCACTTTCCACTGAATTCTGTACGTAGTTGTGGAAGAAGGTGTCAAAGGCATTGTGGGGGAAGTACTGTGGAAAGTGCCAACTTTTTTATCATAAATATCACTATGGTGAATATATCCTTTATAAAAACTCCTGGTTTGACTGTCTAAATAACTCGCAAGCAATAACGTGAAAAGGAAGCCCACTGGTGTGGACTCAAGCCAACGGCATCAGAATATTCCCCCGGACACCTCAGGTTATCCTCAGCAGAGACAGAAGACAGCGAGCATGAGAGACGGCTATTTCTCTCTCGTATTTCACAACTGAGCATCGTATTAGAACCAAGGGTTTTCCCCTTTTCTACTTCCTTGTCCAGAAACCAACCAGTATGGGAAGTCCTAGGCAGAGGTTTACCAGGTCAAGAGCTCATCAGACAGTAAAAGAAATTCTCAGGTCAAGCTAATGGCTGCATTCCTCCTCATTGCTCAGGCGGATCTGGGGAAGCATTGCTTCTGCCTTTTGTCAGACAGGTGATATGGAAATTGACAGCTCCTGGTTCTGTTCAATTCACTTTGCATCAGTCTTTACAGGTTTTCTTGAAACTATCCTGCTTATCACTTCTTATAATACAAAGTATTCCATCACAGTTGTGTGCTACAACTTGTTACCATTCCCCAATGGATGGGCATTCCCTCAATTTTGGTACATGTAGGTCTTTTTCCTTTTTCTTTCGTTTCTTTCGAATGCAAATCTAGTAGCAGTATCACTTGGTCCAAAAGTGTGCACAGTTGATAGCACCTTGGGCATAGTTCTGAATTGTCCTCTGGAATGGTTAGGCCAGTTCACAGCTCCACCAATAGCACATTAGGATCCCAGTTTTTCTACATCTTCTCCAACTTTTGTCATTTGCCTCTTCTGTCATGTTAGCCATTCTGATGGGTGTGGCAGTCCCTCAGAATTGTTTTAATTTGCATTTCTCCAATAAATAGTGATTAAAAGCACTTTTTCATATGACTATTGATAGCTTTGGTTTCTTCTAAAAATTGGCTGTTCTTATACTTTAACCATTAATGAACTGGGGAACAATTTTTATTTTTATAAATTTGGCTCAGTTCCCCACATATCTGAGAAATGAGACCTTTATCAGAGAAACATGTAAAAAACTTATTTCTTCATCTAATCTTTGACTACATTGGTTTTGTTTGTGGGGGGAAAAAACTTTTTAATGTAATTTAACCAAAATTATCCATTTTGCATTCTGTGATCTCTTGTTTGGTCATAAATTCTTCCCTTATCCATAGATGTGACAGGTAAAATTTTCCATGCTCTCCCAACTTGCTAATCATATCATCCTTTAAGTCCAAATCATGTACCTATTTTGACCTTGCCTTAGTATATGGTGTGAGATACTGGTCTATGACTACTTTCTGCTAAATCCCTTCGTAGCATTTTTTGTTCAATAGTGAGTTCTTGTCCCAAGAGCTTGGAACTTTGTGGTTCTTTTTTTTTTTTTTTTTTTTTGCTTCTATATTTTATGTTAATTTATTTTTTACTGTTCGATTTTTTAAAAATTTATTTACTATTAGTTTTTGAGTTCCAAATTTTCTTTCCCCCCCCCATGGTAGCATACCATCCAATATAGGTTCTACATACACCTTCATACTAAACATTAGTCAAATTGTAAAGAATTATAACCAACGGACCAAACAATGAGAAAGAAGAAACAAAACAAAACAAAATGAAAAAGAGAGAGAGTTAAGTATTGTGCTTCAATCTGCATTCTGACTCCATGATTCTTTCTCTGGATGTGGACAGCTCTTTCCATCAAGAGTCCTTTGGAGTTGTCTTAACAACCTCATATTTCTGAGAGAAGTCCAATTGATCAAAGTCAGTCATCACAGATATTATGTGTCTGTAATTGTGTAGAAAGTTCTCCTGCTGCTGCTCCCCTCACTCAGCATCAGTTTATGTAAGTCTCTCCAGGGTGTTATGAAGTCCATCTCCTTCCCATTTCTTATAGCACAATAGTATTCCATTGCATTCATACACCACAACTTATTTAACCATTCCCCAATGAATGGGCATCCCCTTGATTTCCAATTCTTTGCCACCAGAAAAAGAGCCGCTATAAATATTTTAGTACATAGGGGTCCTCCTCCCACTTCTCTGATCTCTTTGGGATACAGCCCTAGAAGTGATATCTCTGAGTCAAAGGGCACGCACATGTTTATAGCCCTTTGAGCATAGGACCTTTGTGACTCCTAAACATTAGGTTACTATGGTCATTTGCTCCTGTGCATGGTGGACCTGATCTATTCCACTGATCCAAAACTCTATTTCTTAGCCAGTAGCAGATCGCTTTGATAATTGCTGCTTTGTAAAACAGTTTGAGATCTAGTATTGACAGGCCACCTTGCTTCACTTTTTAAAAACTGATTCCCTCTACATTTTTGAGCCTTCCTTCTTTGGATTATTTCCAATGCATCTTACTTATAGCTTGTTTGTACCCAGCTATTTGCATTTGTCTTCCCCTTTAGATTGTAAGCTCCTTGAGGCCAGGGTCAGTCTTTTGCCTCTTTTTATATCCCCAACATTTAGCATAATTCCTGGTACATAGTAGGTGTCTAATAAATGCTTGACTGATTGACTGACTACACTATGCTTCCCATAGTGAGGATGTGATCTGGGCAGACCACATGGTTGAATTATCCCTTCCTTGTCCTAGATCCTAGGTCTCTATTCATTCAGTATTCACTCTCCTGGCTTCCATATTACACCATTCCAAAATTTCCAGGCACCAGAACTTCCATATTGTCTTCAGGCCAACTGCTCCTAGCCATGCCTTATCTATCCTGTACTTAGAAAGTTAAATGTTTTTTAACCCAAGTATAAAACTTTGTGTTTGTCCTTCTTAAATTTCATTTGTTGAATTTTTTCCAGTACTCAGGCATTGTTTGAGAGTTATATCTCACTTGTAACACTAACTATCTCTATCATCTTCTCATTATCTAGTCCAGACAGGCAGCCTGGTGGATGCATCCAATACATGGTGGTTTCTTTGAAGATCTCAAAGAATGTTCTACTCCTCCTCATCTGGGAGGGACATAGAGCAATGGTCTTGCAAAATTCCTTACAAAAGTTGAAGTTATCAGAAACCAATAAGCCACATCACTACCTTCTTGTCCCCATCAGCCAAGCATAAGTTGGGTAAAGACCCTCACCCTCATTGTGATTATCAGGCACTGACTCATTGGCTCGACCACACTGTTACTCCGTGATTGGCAAGAGGAGAGAAATAGCTTTTATCAGAGATTTAGAAACATACTGTGAACATTTGCTTTGGGGTAAAACTGGGTCCAATCTCTATTTGCCAAACCTAAGTATAATATTGATCTAGCCCTCTGAAAGTTGAAGGGCAAGTTGAGGGCAAACATCACCATAAAGGAGACTCAAGAACTAACTTCTAAAATATTCCTGCTACTAAGAGGCAAGAAGGAGGACTTTCCAAGAACCAAGAACCATGGTTAATGTTCTGAGAACCTTCTGCCTTCCTGTGGTTCTCACTTATGAGTTTGGTCTTGATAACTGGTGATCACAGCTATTAGCAGTCTGACTGTAGCTCTTGTAATCAAGGTAATTATGAAGTCCATATGCAACAACAGACTGGTACTGACCCAATGGGGCTACCAAGTACCCCCTGCCACTTAGGAGCCTCAGCTATGGGCCCATCATGCCAGACTTGGGTCTACTCCCGGGGTAACCCAGTCTTTAAAGAGGTAGATGGCATGATGGGCAAAGCCCTAGACTTGGAGTTGGGAAGATGTGAGTTCAAATCCTTCCTTGAAGGCTTGCTAGTTGTATGACCTGGGAAAGTCACTGAACTTCTATCTACCTCAGCTTGTTCATCTTTAAAATGTGTTTAATACCAGTGCCTACCTTAGAAGGTTGTTATGAGAATCAAGAGAAATACTTGTAAAACACTTGGCAAGCCTAGAGCTGTGATAATCTGAGAGGGGTTTTCTCATTATTTGTGATTCTGAGAAATCACTTAAAATTCAAGCTAGGCTCAATTCTAGGCTCTCCACAAAAAGAAGTGGCAAGGTATTCTATGTGCAATGTAAATCAGGTATAGGACAGCTATTTCTTTTACATCACCCCTGGTACTCACATCTCTTCTGGAATCTCTTCCCCCGGGGCCTCTCCCTCTAAGTACTCCTCCTGGAACCTCTATTGAAGAAGGGCACCCGAGCAATCCATTTCCCACCTGGCTGCTCACCACCGACTTTCCGCTTCCTTTTGTGTGCGGTCTAACATCATCAGCTGTAAGATCCTTGAGGACAGGGATTGTCTTCTTCTTTTATTTGTATCCCCAGTACTTATCACATAGCAGACATTTAAAACACTTATCCCTTCCATATCATGACTTTCCCCATTCCAACTTCAATATATCATGGGTCAGTGTAAGAAATTAATTGGGATTTTGGGGGGAGTTTTGCATAAGCTGCAGATGACACATGAAGACCTTCAGTTTAGAAACTCAAGAAATGCATAAAAATGTATGTATAGCATTGTATAATATCAATATATCTAATCTTTTAATGCTATAAATGCCCCATCAAAAAAATTCGGACTTCTCTGATTCGAAGTGTGGGCCAAAAAATTTTACCCAGATTTTCCAGATCATGGGGGCACCATGCCCCTAACCCTAAAAATGTGGAAGGGATAACTGTATGTATTTATTAACTGAGGACTCCACACAAAAGAAATTCTTAAATCACAAAAGACTCATAAGTGCACAGAACAAAGAACCTTAAAACATGACACTGTGACCCACAACTCCTATTATACTCCCCTAGGAGACTGTTACTGAAAACTTCAAAACGTGAAACCTTTTTAGGACTCCTGAACAAAAGCCAAAACCCTCCTCTCCTTCCCTATTATTGTAGAGAGCAGTCCTGCAGGCCCCCAACTTAGAGTCATATTGAGCTCCTCATCTCTGTCTTGCCTTCCCCCACCCCATCCAAGCTGGAGCCAAGGCCTGTCAATTTCACCTCTCCTGCATCTTTTGTCGATTTCACCTCTGCAGCATCACTGGTTGATTTCATCTCTGCTGCATCTCCTGTTGATTTCACCTCTGCACCATGTCTGGTATATTTCACCTCTGCAGGCATTTCTGGTCAATTTCACCGCTGCAGTATCTCTCCAATATGCCCCTTCTTCTCTTCTGACCCTGCCCACCTTCTGGTACGACTCTCAATATCTCTCACCCAGACTATTACCATAGCTTCCAGGAGGGGTGAATGCCTGACTCAATTGTCTCTGCACTCCAGTACATCCTCTGTTCGGGCACCAAAGTGATCTCCTACCTTTCCAGTCTTCTTGTGCCTTAATCCCTGACACATGCTCTTCGATCCAGTGACACTGACCTCACGACTATTCCATGAACAAGATGTTCCATCTCTTGCATCTGAGCATTCTCTCTGGCCATCCTTCATGCCTAGAACACTCTCTTTCCTATTTCTATCACCCAACTTCCCTAGTTTCTTTCAAGTACCAGCTGAAATCCCACCTTCTACAAGAAGCCTTTCCCAATCTCCCTTAATGCTAGTCTTTTTTTTTTTGGTTGATTATCTCCAATCCTACCTGCTTCCATCTTATCTTTACATAGTTGTTTGCATATGGTGTCTCCCATTAGACTGTGATCTCCTCAAGAGCAAGGACTATTCTTACCTTCCTTTGTATCTCCAGCTTTTAGCACCTGCCTGGCATAGAGTAGGTGCTTGATAAATGCTTATTATTGTTGAATAGTCATTTCTTCTTCTCCTTGGCTTTTCAATGTCTAAATAACTCTCTTGAGGGTCACATCTTATAGCAAACCAAACCAGAGCTGAGCTTGGGCTCAGCTTCCTTAAGAAGAACAAAGTTGCAAAATACTCCTGCAACTGCTAGTTGGCTGTGACAGAGGGACTCAGGAGTTTCTAACTTACAAAGTTGTCTCTGGGTCTTTAAATAGTCACTTTAGGACAGTTCCTTTGTCAGTCTCCAATACTCAAGGAAAGAAACATGAAGCCTAAGAGGCAGTCAGGACCCTCAAGTTCTGACTCAGGATCACCTAGATGGCCATAGGCTTTAACTAGTGTGAGTGAGGAGACACTATTGGTCCTAAAGAGGAAGGCCACCCTTTCCTTTCCTACCTGGAAAGTCTAGGAGAGAGCACTACAAAGTCCCTCTGCACTTGGAGGATGAGAAGACAAGAAGAGAGCAGGTATTGTCTTTAAAGTCTATTGAATCTCTGCAGACAGGTTAAGTCAGGTTGAGGGTGACCAACAGGCTTCAAACCTGTCAGTGAGTTAGAGGATGTCTGCCCCAAGCATGAGAAGACTTCCCTATGACAGAATGGGCAGATGAAAATAATTTGTTCCAATGGCCACGAAGCAGGTAAGTTGGAGCTCTTAGAGCTCAGACATCAAAAATGCCATAATCACAGTCAGCTACCACATCCAGGCCATCTCCAGTTGTCCTGATTTTTGTCCTGCCCCTGGACTTTGATGACTCTGGAAGAGAGAGTCAGGCTAATGACTGTGTGCAGCTCTGCCTCACTTAAATCCAATTCACAAGCAAGTCAAAACATCACCCATGATGTCATTGGTTTTCTTCAAAAACAAAGGACAAACAACAAGTGAGTGGGTGATGTTGCTAGTTCTGTGTCCAGCCATCTCTTGATGCATCCCCCGTCTCCCTGGTGCCTTCATGGGGACCAAGCCAAGAACTTCAGCTCTCTAAGACAGACTTTGAATGGCCCATGGAAAGTGGCAAGAGAGTCCAGGTCACTTTGGCATGTGTTCTCTGGGGTGAGCACTAGATAGAGCACAATGGAGGGAAGAAGCATGACTTCCCCCATAGCATGCCTTAGTTATACTTGAGTCTAAAAGGTTCTCATTTCTGTTATCTCATTTGACCCCTCAGCACCACTGGAGGGAGGGACAGGGAGAAGGGAAGACATGGCAGGTATCTGAATCCCATCTTACAGATGAGAAAGCCAGGGACCAGAAAGGGGTGTTGGTGTGCCCATGATCATGTGCCAGTCCAATCTAAGCCAAGCATTTATTAAATGTCTAGTATGGCTGACCCTTGTCCCAGGTACTGGGAATACAAAGATAACCAGTTTCTGCCCTCAGGCAGCTTACATTCAGCTAGGGAATACAGCGCGTGAACAGGTAGCATATACAAGATCATTTGAGGGGGGCGAAGAACACACTAACTAAAACTAAGGGAGCCATGAAAGGCTTCCCATGAGAGGGACCCCTGAGACAGAAGGAGCCATGAAAGAATTCATCTTAGAGGGAAAGGGGAACTTCCAGGTTTGGGGAAGGAATGGAGGTAGAGGGGTAGAGTATGGAGCTTGGGAAATATTGAGCAAGGCAGCTTGTTTGGATCATGAAATACATAAAGATTAACATGAAATGATTTGGGAATGCATTAAATTTCAAAGTGAGGGCTTTGTAACTTATCTGAGAGTCACTAGAGAAATTCTTAAGTAAGGTAATTTGATGGTCATGATATAGGCGAGGTACAACTGTCTTCTCATAATTGTAACCAGGAGTTTGCTTGTAGGAAAGGAATCATTTGGCCAGGTTAATAACAAGGCTGAAGGCTCTGGGGAAGATAATAAGCCCTCACTAGATAGGAAGGGACCAGAATTTGGTATTATTCCCATAATGGAACTCCTAGGAAGAGGAAAGTTTGGACTAGAAGGGAGGGCCCATCCCTCTGTCTTTAGGCTTGTTCCATGGAAAGAGGGGCATTGGATAGTTACAGCTTATAGTAGTGATTACAGCCTTTTTTTGAGTATAAATCATGGGGATAGTGGGCACAGAAGAGGCAAATGAGAGGAACCCAGCTCTCAAAGGAGCTAGCAGGGCTAGTCTGAGAGAAGTGCTCCAAGGAGGTCCAGAGTATGATGAGAACTCAAAGAAGACAATATGCTCAGACATGTAAGAGGAGAGTGAGGAGATGGTAGTGTCAGAAAAAGCCCAAGAAGAGTGGCTGTTTATGACGAGAGAGTAGCCAAGAGTGTCAAATGCAACCAAGAGGTTGAGATGGCTAAAGACTGAGAAAGAGCATCAGATTTTGCAATTAAATCTCTGGCAGCCTTGGAGAAGGCAGTTGTAGTTGAATAGTGAAGTCAGACACCATACTGCAATGGATTAAAGGAGCGAGTGAGAGAAATGGAAAGGGAGGCAGCAATTGTAAACAGCTTTTTCAAGAAGTTTGTCTGAGAGATAAAGGAGAGATAGAGGGTGAGAGCTGGAGAGGAGGAAGCCAAAATGGGATCAGAGGAGGGGGCGGAAGAGGAATGGCAGCCCGTGCATGGGAGCTGGATGAAAATCCAGGCCATTCAATGACATCCTATTCCCCACCTCCTGCACCTTGGAAGCAGAGGATGTCCTGTCCTGGGAAATATGGCTGCTGGCTTGAGCCCCTATTGACTTAGAGAGACTCAGATCTCAGAATCTCCTGAAGAAGTCCTAATCATTGTTCCCAAACCTCAATATCAGGTCTGTGTTTGGATGCACTTCCACTAGGAACCGGATAAAAGGCAATTGCCAAGGTGGGTGGTGTTCTGGTAATTAGCCCAATTTCCCAACTCCACTGGGCTCTGGCTTAAAGGTTGCCCACTGCCTGCTTCCCCAGCCTTGCCACACCTCCTCCCCTCTACCCCAACACATATACTTGGCTCTCAGTTTTTCCACCTCCGGTGTCACATCTTATGTAATGGTTTTGTGGCCCTGGTCAGCCTTGAGCAAATGTTTTCCCGGATGGAGGACTATCAGAGGCCAAGATAACGTGCTTTGTGTCTTTGTTAGCTGGGTTAAATGACATGGCCTGGGACTGTGGAAGAAATGGATGTTTAAGAGTCATGGTTTCAAGAGATTTCTTTAACCCCCAGTTTAGTGACACCTTTTTTGATAGAGAGTACAGGGGAAGAATTGTAAATATCTCTTTGGATGAACAGGAAGAAAGCCAGCATCATTGAATTGAGGAGTACCTAGGAAGATCCAAGGTGTAAGAAGACAGAAAATGTTGGGGGCAAAGCTAAGTTATGAAGGGCTTTGAACACCAGACAATTTTATATATGATCATGAAGATCATAGGGAGTGACTGTAGTTGATTGAATAAGGGAATTACATATATCTGAACTTCAGAAAGATCATTCAGAAAGAGACTTGAGGCAGAGAGACCAATGAGCAGGCTATTGAAATAGCTTAGATGTGGGGTGGAGCCAAGATGGTGGCGTAGCAGCAGCAACATATTGCAGCTCTCACATAGGCACCCAAAATACCCATAAAATAGGACTCTAAACCAGTCCTAGAACTCCAAAATGCACACAAGGATACTTCCCACTAAAGTCAGCTCGGCTACAAGGAACCATATCAGCACTGCGAACCGAAGCCAGCCTGGCCTGAAGCCACAGCTGTGCCCCGGGGGCGGCGGAAGAGCCTCTCAGGTGAGTGGATTAGCACCAGCTGCAAGTGGAGATTGCGAAAGGGGGAGATAAGCAGTCCGGCCGAAAGGTCTCCAGAGCAGAAAAGTGAAAGGCAGAGGTTTTGCACCTGCCTCCACATTGTAGCTTCCCGCCCACAGCCTGCAGACAGCAGGGGGACTGAGCAATTGTTTTCAGGCCAGGGCTCTCACGTTGAGCAGCCTGGAT
>CM053592.1:197506175-197544623 GCA_028646515.1 Pseudochirops corinnae | reverse complement strand
TTTTGGGCCTCTTTTGCCATTTGAGTTAGTGTATTTTTTAAGGTGTTATTTTCTTGAGTAAGGATTTTTTTTTCATGATTTTCTTGCATCATTCTCATTTCTCTTCCCAATTTTTTCTCCGCTTCTCTTACTTGATTTTCAAAATCCCTCTTGAGCTCCTCCATGATCTGTAACCAGTTCATATTTTTCTTGGAGGCTTTTGATGCAGGAGTTTTGACTTTGTTGACTTCTTTTGGTTCCATGTTTTGATCCTCTTTGTCCCCAAAAGGATTCTATGGCCTGATTGTGCTTCCTCTGCTTGCTTATCTTGCCAGCCAATTACTTGACTTTTGAGCTCTTTGCCACAGTAGAACTCTGCTTCCAGAGTGGAAAGTGCTATGTTCCAAATTGCTGGGGTTTTCACAAATGTTGTCAGAGCTATGAGGCGGGTGCCCTCTCTACAGCTGCCACAAGCTCTGGCACACTGTCCACACACCCCAGGACCACCACCCAAGACCACAATCCAGATCCAAGCAGGTCAAAGCAAGAGTGATTATCCTCTGAATGGCTACTTGGTCCCTCTACAATTTTCAGGCCAGGAGTTCTGGAGGCAGCTACATGGCAGCAGCTGTAGCCACTGGGCCTCTGCCATCTCTTACCCTGGCGGCAGAGGCCAGACTGCTCTTTCATCCACCCTTCCTGTTTCAACAGAGTTCCCCACTGACCTTTTACTTTGTCTTTGGCGTTTATGGATTGAACTGCCACAGCTGCCAGTGATTCACTCTCCTGAAGTCAGCTCTGGCCAATCTGGGCCGCCCTGGGTCTGGGCCCGTACGGCTCATGCAGGACTACATTCATCTCCCAGCTTGTACGATAGACCCTTCCTGTCGGCCTGCCAGGCTGCCTTCAGAGAGAGATTAATTTCTCTCTGTCACTTTGTGGGCTCTGTAGCTCTAAAATTTGTTTGGAGTCATATTTTACAGGAATTGGAGGTGGTGAGAGTGGGAGCTCCGCCAAGTCCCTGCCTCTACTCTGACATCTTGGCTCTGCCCCCTAAACATTTACTCAGCACCCTTCTTGTGATGGCATTCTCTAAGACTCAGAGTCAAGCTCAGGGGCCCATGAGCCATGACAGCCGCAAAGGCCTCAGGATGAAAGTGTCTTCAGCTCCAGGGACCTGGCGGAGTCTGGATGCAGACGGGAGCGCCTTTTCTCCCACTTTCTCGTCTCGCCTCCTTGGTTTGTTTGTTTTGTCTTCATTCATTCGCTTGTTTATTTATTTATTTGAGATGTGGCCAATGTAGGCATGTGTTTTGTTTGACTTCAAGGCATGATGTGTATCACACTGCTTGCCTCCTCAGTGGGTGGAAGAGGATTGGGAGGGAGGGAGAGAATTTGGAACTGGAAATAAAAAAAAGAATGTAAACAAAGGAAAAACTTCCTAATGAGGATGGGGATGGGTGGAGGTGAGGATGGGGATGGATGGAGGTGAGGATGAGGAGAACAACAAGGATGGGGATGAAGATGACCAAAATCTAGTGAGATGAAATTCACTAAGGATCAATGTCAAGTTCAATACTTAGGCTCAAAAAGTCAGCATCACAACACGAAGTTGGAGAGGTGGCACCAGGTAGCAGCATTTCTTTGGGAAAGTTCTCAGATTTTAGTGGATCAGTGGACTGCAAGGTCACTATGGGTCTACATAGGGTGGAGTGGCAGCCAGGACTCAGAGCAAGGGCTGCCTTCAAGCATGTCTGCTTGGCTTGACCAGGGGTGAGGTAGGGGGAGGGTGGCTGCAAACACGGGGTTCAGTTTGATGTGAGGAAGTCCTAATGGTCTCAGCACAGAGAGAGAGGGAGAGAGAGCTCCCCATCAGTGAAGGGCTTCATGCAGGGGCTTGGAGACAACTTGTTCAGGAAGGTACAGATGGGGTACAGGTTGCACCAGTGGTCTCTGGGCTCCCATTCAACTCAGGGATTCTGCTGATTTCTGGACTTTTTGTCAGCTACCCAGGCCTCTACTCCCCAGAGCTGGTTGAGTGTTTAAGATTTTCCTGGCCTGTGGCCAGTTAATCTCCTCCCTGGTGGGAACTGCTTAGCAAGATGCTGGGTGAGATGCTGACAGAGTACAGGGGTGGAGCCCTGTGTCCCTTTGTTTGCTCACGCATTCTTTCTCCAGCTTTCTCAGGGCTGTGTGAGTATGTGTGAGAGCATGGCATGGTGGGAGGTGGGTCTGTTTGCCAAGGAGGGGCTCGAGTCAGTCACTCTTCCTTTAACACCTCAGCTTCCTGAAGCCCCTTTGCACTTACTCCCTCTCCCCACCCCCAGTGGAGACTTAGGAAAAATGATGAGAGACAGGCTTTGGGGCAGATCTGGTCAACTCTCAGCACCAGACTCAAGTGGGAATTCAGGCAGATGGAGAGCCCTACCCTGGCAGGGGAAGGAGCATGACTCCCAAGCTGGTTCAAATTCTTAGCACTTCTCTGCCCAGACTCCCATAATAGCTTCCCATCTGCCCTCCTGGCCTCTCCAATAATAAATAGTAACACTCCTTGCTTAAGGCACAGGTCTGATGGCATCACTTTCCTGCTCAAAAGCCTTTACTGGCTCCCTATGATTCCAGAATAAAATATATGATCTGCTTCTAGCCTGCCTTTCCAGGCAGGTTCCACAGGACTCCCTTTCATGAATGTTGCATTCCATCCCAACTGGTTAATTTGCTGTTCTCTGATGTCAGCATTCCAGAAGGGGCCCCCACCTAGCCCTGTAGTTCCTACCCTGAAGTTCTACTCTCCTACTTGGTAGGAGCTCTCCATATCTAACCAGCCCTGGACCCACTAGGTTGCATCTAAGCCACCTTCTTGCCCTGCCCTCCTCCCCCTACCACCTCTTGCTCTGAAAGTAGTAATCAAATCCACATTTCCATGGCTCCTGGGAAAGGCATCATGGTGACCAGATGCCCCTAGGCTCGACCCACATCTCAGTGATCTCCCAAACCAGAACACCCCTCTCTACCAATCCGCCCATCCATCTGCTCACAATCCATCCATCCATCCATCCACCCATCCTTCCATTTACTCATCCATTCACCCACCTACTCAGCCATCCATCTCTCCATCTACCAATCCATCCATCTTTCCACGCACCCAACCATCCATTCTTCTATCTACCCACTCATCCATTCATTATTAACCCATACACTCATTCACCCATGCATCCATCTACCCACAATCCACCCATTTACCTCTCCATCCCCCATCCAACTACTCACTTATCCATCCATAGTCTACCCGCAACCCACCCATTCATCTATCCAGCCAGCTGGTCAGCCATTCTTCCTTCCATCCATCCCCACAGGCTGTGCCTCATGCTGGAATGCATTTCCTCTTCAATGTGGCACATTTCAGAATCCCCAGCTCCCTTCAAGCTCAGCTCAAATGTCCTCTCCTCCCTGAGATTTCCATCTCAGGTTCTTACCTCACTTAAGCACTGAATTATTCTGTTTCTGTTTCATGAGTGTTAGTCTCTGTTCCCCACCTTGGCTGTGAGCTCATCTCCTGCTGCTGCTCCTTTCTCTCACCCAACCCACCAGCACTAGTCTGGGCACACAGGATCAGGAAGGTCAGTAACAGTACTTTGAGTGACGACTGACAAGGTCTGCTTTGGGTGAAGGAGAGGCTGACCTGGGCAGACAGGCTGTAGTGTTCTCTGCCCTCGCCAGGCCGCTGCTTCACCCTTGAGCTCAGCTCTAGGCTGGCTGTATTGCGATCATTCAGAGAAGCTAGGCGGCCCTACAGTGCCCGGAGCATTGGACCAGGAGTCAGGAAGACCCGGGTTCAGATCTGACCATAGACATCTACTAGCCGTGTGACCCTAGGCAAGTCATTTTACCACTGTCTGCTTCAGTTTTCTCGTCTGTGAAATGGTGATAGTAATAGTACCAGGGTTCTTGTGAGGATCAAAGGAGATAATAATTGTCAAGCTCTTACAACGCCTGGCACATAGTAGGTAGGTTCTTGTTTTCATCCGTGTAATGTGAGCACTGGATTAGACAGACTCTAGAGTCTCTTCCAACCCTGCGAGCCCATCGCTGAGGGATTGGGAGAGTTCAACAAATGCACAGACATTCATTAGGCAGCCTACTTTGTGCCTATAACTGGGCCGGGCATTTTGGAAAAGGCCAGAAGGTTACAGTCTGGTTGGAGTTGTGTCTTAAACAGCTGAAGAGTTAACAAGCCCCCTGAGACTTATTGGCAGAATTATGGCTCAAGACAAGTACAGATAAGGTTGGGAAGTGTTTTAAAATCAGCTATCAGTGAAGAGAACAGATTGTAAAGGTCAGAGGAGCAGAGACATGTGAGGAAGGAGAGGTCAGTCAAGCACTGATTGAGCACCTACTGTGTTCCAAGCACTTTATTAAGTGCTGAGGATACAAAGAAAGGCAAAATGACAATCCCTGTTCTTGAGAAGCCCCTAGTCTGATGGGGGAAGACAGCATGCGAACAACCACGTAGATACAAGTTCTAGGCAGGATAAACTGATGATAATCCACAGGGTGAAGAAGGCACTAAGATTAAGGAGGACATGTGAAAAGGTTATTGCAGGAAAGATTTTAGCTGAGAGCCTAAGGAAGTCAATGAAATTGGGAGGCAGAGATGAGGAAGGAGAGCATTCCATGAATGGAAGAAAGAAAATGCCTTGAGTTGAAAGAGCTCACTCTTTGTGTTTGAGGAACAGCAAAACAGCCAGTGTCACTGGATTCCAATGTGTGTGTGTGGCAGGGCAGAGGTAGAGTAAGATGTAAGGAGGCTGGAAACATAGGAAGAGGCAGATGATGAAGGGCTTTAAAAGTCAAATAGAAGATTTTATATTTTGTCCTCACTGGAGTTGTTTGAATAGGGAAATGTTAGGAAGATCTATTGGACAATTAAATGGAAGATGAACTGGAAGAGACAGACTTGAGACACGCAGACTCCCCCCTACCCTCACAGCAGTACTGCCCTGCTTCAAGCATGAGGTGATGAGGATCTGCACCAGAGTGGGGTCAATGTCAGAAGAGAGAAGGAAGCAATTCAAGAGATTCTGCAGAGGTGAAATTGACCAGAGATTATGCAGAGGTGAAATTGACCAGAGATTCTGCAGGTGTGAAATTGACTAGAGATGTGACTGAGGTGAAACTGACCAGAAATGTGACTGAGGTGAAACTGACCAAAGATGCAGCAGAGGTGAAACTGATAGGCCTTGGAATCACATTGTATGGTAGGGTGTGAGGGAAAGAGTGAAGAGTCAATGTTGTGGCTGTAGGGGTGTTGTGAGCCTGAGGGAAGTTAGGCAGAGGGACAGCTTGGGGAGAAAGGTAATAAGTACAATTTTAGGCATGTTGAGTTTAAGATGTCTACAGGACGTCCAGTTTGAGATGTCTATTGAGACAGAGATTGTTTGGGGAAGGTTTCATGGTCTTGTAATTGACAGACTAGGGAAGAAAGAAGGGGGAGACTGTTAGCAGGGCTTTGAGATGTGGCCCTACCTTGCAAAGGCTCATGGTCTAGTTGGGAAGGCTAGATGCTTACATGGGAAAGTCAGAGGACAACTACAGGAAGGCTCTAACTAAGAACTGTGTGCGGTGAGGAAGAGCTAGCTGAGTCTAGAGCTGGGAGCTGAGTCTAGAGCTGGGGAGAAAAGCAATAGAAATCTGCTGGAGTCAGAGAAGGCAGGCCAGACAACTGGTAGGTGGATGGGTAGGATGAATGGTCAATAAAACATAGCCAGGACAGGAAGGTGCATTGTCCAGGTTCTGCAAGGAGCTGCTCTCTCTCTCTAGGGGAGCAGAACAAGAAGGAAGCCATATATATCACAACTAATAGTCCTGGGCACTGAGGATCATCCTGGGTAGGACGCAGGGGAAAATGGGGGCTCCCTGGCCATTTGTAAGTTCTCGATACTCTCCCATGAAGATAGCACAGGCTACTACCTTCACTGGGGGGCCCATTGTTTCATTTCTACACAAGAGACTGACACAGACTGAGCCAGACTCCAAAGCGATACTAATGGGGAGGCAGGCCAGTTTGTCCTCCTCCCAGGAAGACTCATGGGAGATGTTTCAGGAGATGAACCTTCCCAGAACAGCTCTTCATAAAGAAAAGTCTTCATCACAGAGTTTAGAGAAGAGGAGAGAGGGTTTCCCAGGGTCTCGTGGCTTGTATGGCTTTAGGAGGTCACACCTCCAGGATCCAATTTCTGAATCCATTCCAAGTCTTGGAAGGAATTCTGTTTGCTATATGATTCAGAGAAAATACATGCGTATACAAGGGTGTTTCAAATCAGTGAGACCCCACCAGAAAGTCAAATTTACTCTCCATTTGTTCTCCCTGCACTGAAGCAAGGGGCCAGCACTTGGTGGGATTCTGCTCTAATCACTGCACCTCCCTCCCTGTATCCCCATGGATCAAGGTTCTGTCTTGTGCTGAACAGAGGGTGCTCTCTCCCTCCCTGGGCCCTGATCCCTGATCCCTCAGTGACTCTCAGTAACCTTATTGGGAACAATGGGAAACCTGAGCCACCTGCGTGTTTATCAAGGAAGTGGGTGAAGTGATAAGATGCACAGGCCAGCCCTGCCCCTTCAGTCAATATTAATCTGTGATAATTCCTGTGGAGTTTGTTAGCCACAATGCCACTGTCACTGTGGGACTTCATCTCCAGCCTCCAGCTATTTCCTCTTTCAGACCTGAGGAAGGTAGCATGCCTTCCACTTGATGTTCAAATTTGCAAAAATCGCAGTTATTTTCCTAAGTGAAAACCTTGTCATCACAAATGCTTATTGGTTAACTGATGGGCATAGGGGAATGTGCTGGTCCACGATGGACACATGGGCAAATGTGGGATGTTCTGCACAGAGAGGCAGGGAATGACTCATCTCTTGAGGCCTCCAAGCAGAGGCCAGAGGGGCTCCTCAGTCAGTTGTAGATTGGACTGGAAGGTCTTGTCTGATGAGTGGGAACCAAGCCATGGGTTCTTTTCCTCAGCTGGCTTTCAGAGCCCAGGACAATGGGTGGGGATGGCACTAGCCACAGCTTCCCCTTTTAAAGGAGGGTGGTGGCTGGACTACAGAGGTGTGTGTGTGGGTGGACAGCCTACTCTACTCTGATATAGGGCTTGCCTGAAGGCCATGGGCTTCCCTTCCCCTCTGACCACACTGTCAGAGGCTCAGGACAGGGCTGGGCACCTGCAGTGCTCCTGGAATAAGAGCTGGGTTTACATTGTCTGAACCAAAATTGAAACTGAGGAATCAGACAAAGGTGTACCTTCAGAGGAGAGACATCTGGGCCAAATGGGTCTCCTTCTGAGCTCCTCATGAAATGGGATGAAATCAGGCTTATGTGCTATCTCTAAATGTTTGCACATAAATGTGCATTTTTGCCTTGACTCCTCTAAGGGATCTGGGATAAAAATGATGGCTTTATCTGGTGGGATTTTCCTCAGGTTCCCTGACCTGCATTCAGTGGCATAGGATGAGGGGGCCACATGGTTGGCCTTACCTGGTTTTAGCTAGGGTCAGAGGGACACACTCAGGCCTCCCTCCCAATCTTCTTCAGTTACCAGACCTTCACTCAGGACCTCATCCCAATCCTCAGCAGAAGAAGAGAAGAGACTACAACCTGAGACCCCCAAAGACTGGCAGTTTTTCCCAGAGCTTCCTGGGCCAAGCCCAGAGCCAGCCCTCCCTGCTCTTCTCTCTTGACCCAAAAGACACATACACTCACACATGCTTGCACACACTATCATGCTCACAAATGCTTATACTTTTCGATACACACACAAAACTCTTTCTCATATATACACATTCATTCACTTGTATACATCTATTAGAAGGCACAGCCTTTGAACAATTTGCAGAGGAAACATAGGTAAAGAAATCCCTCAGCCCCTGAGTGTGAGCAGCAGAGCAGAGGAAGGGAAAGAAAGCATCAGCCCCAGGGCCTGGGCACATGCCCCTGTGCATTGCTTCCTCTTTCCCCATCCTGGTATGGGCAAGGTAGGACAGCGTGCCTGTGGGCCATAGCTCTCGGAGGGACAGCAACTTCACAAACCGTCCAGGGCTAATTCTTTCTCAAAGGAGTTGTGAGGAGTTAGGTTGCAAAGCTTCTGCCAACCTGATCCAGAGCTCCTCCCACCCCCATGCCATCTTTCTACCCCTAACACATTCCTATTCCTGTCCCCGGAGATAGACCTCCACAGCCCCCCATTAAGTGCCCTGAATGTTAAACCCAGACCTGGAAACTGATTAGACTCGGGAGAGTGGGCTCCAGTAAGAAGAGGGTCTTGGCCTATAGCTGGGGTGCCTGCCCCCAAGGCACATCAGCAGCTGGTACTTTCTTAGGTGGTTGATCAGATTTTGAGTTCCTGGGAATCAGGAGAGAGGGTAGTAGTCAGCAGGGACATACAGCCTCACTATTATCCTTTGGACAGATTTTCCATTTGGTCCCACCCAGGAACATGTAGACTGTGATGGGTTAGAAAGAACCCAGCATCCAGAGTGAGAAGACCTGAGTTCAAATTCCAGCTCAGTTGCTTGCTTGCCATGTGCCCCCTCTGAGCTTTAGGATCCTCCTCTGTACCACAAGGAGCTCCTCATGAATTCTGAGTCCTCTCAGCCTTGTGCCAATCCCAAATCCTAGATCCTGTGACTTTCTTTCCTTTGTGGGCCACATTGGCAAGGAAAGCCCTGCTTGGACAAATGCTGGGCACTTGATGGTCTTTCTGGATCACCTGAATCAATCTCCAAGATATCTGAGGAACAGATGTATATGAATTCAAACAAGAATCCCATTCCCCAATAGAGAAGGGGTCAGAGAGTAGGAGAGGCCATTTTCAAAAAAGGAAATGCAAGCGATCAACAGCCTCAGGAAAGATGATTTTGGCCATTAGTCGCTAGAGAGAGGCAAACTAAAGCTCATCTGACTGGCTACGAAAGAGGAAAGGATGCATACTGGAGGGACTGTGGGAAGACAGGTACACCATGGAGCTGTGAAGTGTTCCAGCTACTCTAGAAAGCCATTGAGAACGAGGCCCCCAAAGGCATATGTTCTCTGGGCCAGTGGTAACACTGCTAGATGTAGTACTGCCAGGCAAAGGCCTCTGGTGGGTATTTGATTCCTGGATCAGCACTGGGGAAAAAAAAATTACAGAATCTAGAGCAGGAGGTGACCTGGCTCAACCTGCTCCTTTTACAGAGGGGGGGAAACTGGGACTGGGGAAGGGGAAGGGCTTGCCAGCATCGTAAAGGTGATAAATATGAGGAATAGTTGAAGGAATTAAGGATAGTTAAGCAGGAGAAGAGAAGAGAAGAGAGGAGGAAGAGATGGAGAGAGACAGGGATGCAGGGATAGAGAGATGGGGGAAAGAGAGAGATAGAGACAGAGACAGAGAGAGAGAAGAGAGAGAAAGACACAGAGAGACAGAGAAACACAGATAGAGAAGAAACAGAGAAAGACAGAGAGACAGAGACAGAGAAAGACCGAGAGATAGGGAGAGACAGAGAGGGGAGGGAGAGAGAGAGAGAGACAGAGACACAGAGAGACAGAGAGAGAGAGACAGAGAGAGAGAAACTGAGAGAGAGAGGGAGTGAGAGAGAGAGAGAGAGAGAGAGAGAGAGAGAGAGAGAGAGAGAAGGGAAGGCTTATTTTGCTTGGTACTTGGAGAATTTAAAAAGAGGTGAATTCAGATTTGACCTCAAGAAACAAACAGATCCCAACCATAACAGCTAGTGCTGTCCTAGCATGGAAAGGGCCCCCTGTGGAGAGGGTAGACTCCTCCTCGAGGGGCTCAAGCAGAGGTTGAAGAGTCACCTGTCAGGGATGCCTGGGCAGGTCTGGGCTCCAGTGGAGGCCGCTGAGATCCCTTCCCATTCTGAGAACTCAAGAATGGCAGGCCCAGTGTTGGCAGCTTGGCCTTGTGACCCCTGGGTTGTTGTTCTGTCCTATGCCTCCTGTTTCCTGCTTTCAGTCCACCCAGCCAGGTGGTCACAGGTGCAGTAACCCTAGAACTGAGTGGTGAGGGCTTGCAAGGGCTCCCTGAAGCCCAGAGTGCCTTCCTTTTCCCATGGAGACAAAAGTCTGGTCTTTGGTCTGAACATCGACCTTTCAGTGTGAGAAGTGATTCTTTACTGTGTGGAAACGTATCTCCCCCAGACTGGCAAAGGTTCCAAAGGAGCAGGGAGCCTCTGTCACCTGGAGAAGGGGCTGTGGTCTGAGGCCTGCATTTGACTCTCCCCTCTTGCTCTGCCTGGAAGCCGCGCTCCAGCTCTCCTGGCCCTGGGCATCTCAGGCCCAGCCTCTGCTCTGTAGCTTGTTCCAGGCTGGGCCCCACCTCAGCCCTTCCATCTCTTGGCAGGCCAGCATCCCCACACTGAGCACTGTGCTGGGCACATTTATCATGTGGTGCAGCCACTTCAGTCCCGGCTAAGTCATGGGGACCCTATTTGGGTTTCCTTGGCAGAGATACTAGAGCAGTTTGCCAATCCCTTCTCCAGTCTGTTTTATGGAGGAGGAACTGAGGCAAACAGGCTTAAGTGACTTGCCCAGGGTCACACAGTTAGGAAGTATCTGAGGCCAGATCTGAGCTTGGGAAGACGAGTCTTCCTGCCTCCAGGCCTGGTGGCACTTTATCTACTGCGGCTCCGCCTGGCAAAACCACCACCACCACCACCACCAACATACACACGTGCACACACAAATCTAGATGTGTATTTTATATGTGTCTGTGTGCATGTGTGTATGTGTGTGTACATATGTAAGTAGCCAGGCGGAGGGAGCAGGCTAGGGCACAGAATGCCTTGAACCCGGGGTTTCTTTCTTTTTCCTTAGTTTGTCCACGCATTCCCACCTGTGCATGGGTGCAATTCCTGGGGTCCAGCTGCCCCTGGAGGGCCCAGTAGGCTTGGACTAGGGCAGTTCAGCCTCTAATGCCCCATCTAGGCCTTCTCTTCGGGCCCTCTCATTCCCCCAGAGCACATCGGGGGAAGAAACCCCTCCTCTTGGGGCCAGAGGGTTCTGGGGGCCTCGAGGGGCCCTGGCATGTGGCTGGATTCCAGACTGTCAGCATCCAGGCCTCACTCCAGGCTGAGTTAATGTTAGCCACAAAGCAGGACGAAGCCGCGCTTTCTAGAGCCGGCTCCGTGGCCAGGGGGTTGGCCCTGGGTTGAAAGTCTGCGGCTTTTTAAGCGATGCTCTCCGCCCACAGTAACTGGCTTCGGTGGCTTCAACCTAGCCCTGAGGCTCTGTGTTTCCCTGGCTCCAGAGCTCGGTTTATACCTCTCTCAGATGACGAGTCTCATTCCCCCCAGCTCTTCCCCTCTCCACGCTAAAGGCTCCCTTAAAATGACTCTTATGTGATGTGGTCTGCAGACCTTTCCTGCCCTGGCTTCTGCCCTCTAGAAACTAACTGTAGGGCATCTATGGCTTTCTTACAATGGGGTCTGAGGAACCGAGCCTGCTCTTCCTGGAGTGGCCTGATCAGGGTAAAGGACAGCAGCCATGTCACCTCCTGATGGCTTTGGGGCAGCTCTGTATGCTACAAAACAATTTGGTATTGGCTTCCTTAGCACAGGGTGGCTCTTCACACCACCCCCCTTCTCCCATCTTTGGTCTACCCTTCAATCACCCCCTATATTTGGTCTGTCCTCCACTCCACCTTACCCCCATCTTTGGTCTGGGCACAGCTCCTTCCTTTTCAGCTCAATCATAAGACTTCACGTTGGTCCCTCTTCAATTCTGTCCCATTAGATCCAGTCCAACAGACCAGCCCATCGAGATCTTGGGAGATACTCACCATCACCCCCTGTTTTAGCTCCATTCCCCTCTTGGGCCCATCCACAAATGTGAAGAGTCGGCTTTATCTAAGCACCAATAAAAGCATTACCCAGCCTGGGGCTGAGCAGATCCTTAGGGCTGCTTCTGAAGAGTGCTTCTTCCCAGACAGTGCTGATCCATCACCTGCTGCTCCAGACCTTCAGCCAGACTCAGATCCTCCGAGTGTCACCAACTAGCCCGCATTTCCGGCACAAAGAATATTTATTCCCTCATCCAAAGAGCATTTACCTACTATGTGCCGTGCACCTTGCTATACACTGCAGCCAGAGACAGAAATGGAACTTCCTCTAAACTTTCTCAAATGCTTTGCTAAAATCTAGGGAGGCTCTAGCTAGGAAGCCAATCAGTCAAGAGGCAATGACCAAGCGTTAATAACAAGTTCTGGGGAGAAAGAAAGAATGCAAAAGCAATCCCTGCTCCCAAGGAGCTTCTGGTGCAATGGGGAGGCAAATTGAAAACATGCAGGGACAACTAACGTGGATGGAAGGCAGCCTTGGAGAGGAAGGCACCAGCATTAGGGGGGACAGAACCAGAAAGGCACCTGAAAAAGGTGGGCTTGAGCTAAGCCTTGAAGGAGGCCAGGAAGGTGAGGAAGAAGAGCCTTCCAGGAATGGGGAGGGGGCACGAGAAAAGAGGTGAGTCTGCTGAGTCCTGCTTGATGATCACTGCTTCCTTTTCCAACTGTCCACTCGCCATCCCTTTAATCATACATCATCCCACTTATGATGGAGCAGACACAGATTCCCTTACGAGGCTTTTGACAGTGCGTGTGTGTGTGTGTGTGTGTGTGTGTGTGTGTGTGTATGTGTGTAGCTGGGCTTCATTGACCAGGCCCTGGTTGGCGAGATGGAAGAGTGAAAGGCATTAGTTTGGGGCCTGAGTTGGCTCTTAGTTCTATGACCTGGACAAGTCACTTTTGGACAAATCATTTTCTCATCATAGCATGGAGATTCTCACCCTGAAAGCACTGATCTCACTGTTTGGTGAGCAGAGTCTGCTGGACACTCCAAGGCAGGGCAGAAAGGGCATCTCTCCTGAGTCTGGGAGGAAGCCCTTTGTCATCCCCAGATTTGGAGACTGGCTGAGCCAGAGACTCAGAACTCACCGTCCTGGATTTTCTGGGACAGCCTTCATTGAGACTTGAATGTAAAGATCTTTCTAGACCTCATGAGCCATTACTGGGGTGGTCATTCCCCATGTTCCAAGCCACAAGCAAAGGATTCCAAAAGGAATGTGACTTCCAGGGTGGGATTCTGACCAAAAAGGACCTCCTTCTCCTGGCCCTGGAGAGATCGTTCAGAGGAGAAGGCTCATTGGGCTATGTCTCAGAGTTCTTGGGGGTTAGGGCTGGAAGCCACTCTGAAGACCGCAGCATCCAGCTTTTATTGCTGGGGATGCACACATCACCCGAAAAGGCTAGGAGCTTGTGCAAAGGCACACAGGGAGTGAGCAGCAGTCCCAGGATGGGAATGCAAGTTTTCTGACTCCTCAGCCATTCCTTTTCCCTTGCAGCATGGGCCCCCAGTGTGACCCTGGGCCACTGGCTGAGCTTCCCCAAGGTCAGCCACCCCAGATTTCTATTGCCTATCCTGAAATGCCTGGCTGAAAGCATCTGACCTCTTTGCAGTCTGAAGGCTGGGAAACTTCGGGCTGGGCAGGAGGCCAGGACAGAGGCCTGTGGACCACCATGGAGGACTGCCAGCAGCTTCTCTGGGCAGGCGTCTGCCAAAGGGCAAAAAGTTGTCCCAAGAAACAAGGGGGCGTTGCCTGGAGATTATCAGTGTTGCCCCAACTCTCTAGGATTGTATCTGCTCCCGTTCAACCCAGATCAAGCGGGCCTTGATAGTGACTCAGGGGCCAACCCCCTGATGCCCAGGGCACAGGGCCAGCAGGCAGCAAGTCCAGGGACACTTGGCAAAGCCCTTGGGTCTGTGCTGTACCCCTGCCAGCAAGCCCCAGTCATGCAGCC
This sequence comes from Pseudochirops corinnae, assembly GCA_028646515.1. NCBI lineage: Eukaryota > Metazoa > Chordata > Mammalia > Diprotodontia > Pseudocheiridae > Pseudochirops > Pseudochirops corinnae. The sequence goes on along the minus strand of CM053592.1, from coordinate 197,530,809 downwards.
CTAAAGCATGGAATGAAGGGATAAGAGTTAGCCTTATGAGCCTCGAGAGGGTCCCGGCTGTGAGCTGAGCTATGTCCTGGGCTCAGCTGGGACTCCCCAGGTCTGTCTGGTGTGCTCTTCCCCCAGTGCAGTAGGGAAGAGTCCATTCCTCTGTCTCCTGCATCTCTCCAGGTGCCCTAGAAGGGAGCAGCTCTGGAGGTCCAGCTGCTAATGGAACCTCATCTTCCTAGGATCAGAAACCCAGAGGGGCGGGGAAGACCACCAAAGCTACAGGCCAGCCCTGGAGCCAATGGTCTCAGTGTGTTTGACTCAGGCCCAGCCCTGCTTCTCAGGAGTCCAGGAGCTCCGGTCAGGAGGGGGCCCCTCTACAACGTCCCTCACAAAGGCTCCTCCAGGGATGGAGAACTCCCTCCCTCCTAAGGCAGCTAGGAAGTAAGACTGTACCTTCCCCTCCTCATCCCTGGTCCTGCCTTCTAGGATCACTCCCTCAACCCTCCACAGACCACACAGCTCTTCTTCCCTTGAGTCTGATGGATATTGCTAATTCCTTCTGCAGAGCCTGGACTGGCCTCGTCTCTAGGTCCACTCTCAAATGGATCCGATTCTTTTCTAAACTGCGGTGCTCAGAGCTGAGTCTGGTCTTCCAGAGGGGGTCTCATTGCGTGCTTCCTTACTCTTTGACATAATGCCTCTATTAAGGAAACCTATGATTGCATCAGATTTCTTGAGTGCCTTATTAGACCACTGATTTATCTTGAACTTGTGGTCCACTACAGCTCCCAGATCCTCTTCTCTAGAAGAACTAAAGTAAGGGTGTTTTGCACTGATTTAATCGAACCCAAGAGTGAGATTACATGTATTCCAGATTCCATTTGGTCTGATATCACATGCCGTGCTGAGACAGGATTGACTGCTTGGAGCAAGGGCAATGAGGTGGTATAGTTGATGGAAAGTGGGATTTGGGGTCAGAAAGACCCAGGTTTGAATCCTGCCCTGGAGGGAAGTTCCATCCCCTCTCTGTGCCTATGTCCTCCTTTGTAAAAGGAAGGCGTGGGGCTAGCTGGCTTCATCCCCTGCACAGCCTTGGACAAGGCAGGGCTTGCTCTTGGGTCTAGGAAGCTGCTAGAAATGAATTCTCTTTGGACAATTTGGGCTTTGCTTATCTATGTGAGAGTGTGCCCTCTTCCCCCTCCCCCAATCCCTGTGGAACATAAGCTCTCTGGGGGCAAGGCAAACCTTCTCTGTCTTGGCATCCCTAAATCTCAGCTCAGGGCCTGGAACTTAGGAGATGCCATGTAAGTCTGCTTGTCCTCAAGGGGCATACAGTCTGGGACCAGAGAAGAGAGTGTCCAGGAATGACTGGCCCATGGATGAGTTCAGTGGGGGCCATGGGATAGGAAGGTCCAAGGCGAGGGTGTCCAGTGGAGGCTCCCCACAGGAGGCCCCAGAACTGAAGGCAGGGACACTTGGCCAAGCAGGAGAATGGCTCTCAGATGAGGCTGGGGGTGACAGTGCAGTGTGGGGAGTCTCGCCTGCCGGGCTGGGCTGAGGCAGCTCCTGTAAGGAATAGCTTTGGCCAGGTGCCAGGCCTCTGTTACCTGGTCATGGTGCTCACTACGACACCGTGCCTCTGATTCAAGGACAGACCTGTTTGAAGGCTTTATTCACCTTGTGGCTGGGGCTGGTGGACACCCCGAGCCAAGTATGGAGAAAGAGAAGCAGGAAAGAGCGTGGCCTGCTGGGGCAGATGGGCACTGAGATCACTGTTCCCTGCCAGGTCCTTGTCTTTCCTGGGGACTAAGGAGCTGAAGCCAAGCCCCATTCCTGGAGAGCTGAAAGACTCACTGCCCCTCTTGGTGTTTCACAGTCTGGCAGTGGAGCAGGCCAGTGGCCTGTCTTTAGCCACTGGGGCAAGCCCCAAGCCCTACCTGAGGCTGGCAGGTGCTTGTGTGTAGCCAGAATGAAGGTCAGGCTGTCAGGATGAGGAGAAAGCCAACTCTCTGGATAAGAGATGCTCCTGGGCCCCACAGTAATGGTGAGAGAGGGAAGGGAAGATGGAGCAGGGATCCCCTCTGGTCAACCAGGTACCCCCAAGGAGCATCCACTGTTTGCTGGAGGGCAGGGCAGAGTAGCTGGCCCCACCCTCACCTCAGCTCTCCTCCCCAGCCCACATGAGCTGGACTAGAGCCAGAGTTAGCTCCTGGGCCTATATAAGGCTCTTCCTGGGGTAGCTGCCTTTGCAGAGGCCAGTCCTTCTCACTGTGGTGGAGCTCAGCCACCATGGGTGCCCGCCGGTGGCAAGCCCTGCCCCTCTGGGCCCTTCTCCTGCTTGTCTCCTCCTCCAGGCAGCAGCAACAGCAGCCAGGTAGGGTCCTCTCGACCTAGGGGCAACTCCTCCTGACTGGCCAGCCTCACAACCTGGAGGGACACATCTCCTCTGGGAGATGGCTCTGGCACCCCTTTCCCCTTTCCACTTGTCAGAGTAGCATCTGCGCTGAGCCAACCACCTGCCTTCAGGTCACCCTTGTCAGCCCTATCATGACCCCAAGACCCCGTGGCAAGCGTGGGTCCCGAGGCTGGGCATGCCAGGCCTACCAGGGTTCCTCAGATGGCCTCAGAGAGCTGGCAGGCTGCTCATTCCCTTCATGACTCCACAGGATGGGGAAGATGGAGGTCTGGGTTGAAAGTGAGATGCGATGCCCACACCTTCATGGCCAGGGCTCTACCTCCATTCCAGTGTTTCTGGGTAGGAACCAGGCCCCCAGAGAGTGGCAAGGCTGTATATCTGGGTTCCCCTACGCCTCTATTCCTGCTGATTTCTTCTGTACCTGGGGAGTGTCCACAGCCCCTGAGACTGAGAGCCAGAAGGGGTCCACCTTGCCTCCATCCGTACACCCTCAGATGAGGGTTTCTACCCCTTGAGAAAGTAGATTCCCAAAGCTGATCAGGCCCTGATGTTCATAGATTCCTTGTGTGTGCAGTTATATGATGTGTGTGCACATGTGTGTTACCTGGGACAAGCAGCCTTTGTTCACCAGCAGAAGGCCCCTGGCTCAGCAGTTCATACCTTGGGGGTCACTGTCCCTTTTGCACCCCAGCCTGGGGTGCTCCTTTGGCTCTCCCCTCTGCGCTTGCTCTGGCCCAGCCCCAAGACCTCTCGCATCTGATGGCCTAGGGTTCAGCCCCTGAGGGCTCTGTTCTCTGCCTATGCCAAGTAACAGCTGGCCAGTCCACTCAAGAGTCTAGTCTGTGACAGCCCCCAACTCTCTCTCCTCTGAATGGAGGTCTTCTGGAGATACGGGCTCCCCCCTCCTGAGCTAAGCCAAGGGGTCCTCCCCCAGGACTTCAGGCTCTGAGGATAAGGAGCTGAGCCCAGGGCCACGCTGGGACTTGGTGCTGCCTCTCCCATCAGACTGTATCGGTGCCCACCTGCTCTTGCAGTGACGTTCAGCAGGCCAGAATGTGGACATTCTTCCCTCACTTTGGGCCCTTAGTATCCCTTCATGGACCAGCCGATGGAGGTTGGGGGTCTCTATTTCTGGTCCTGGCACTTCCTCCCTGGGCGAGAGGTCAGAATCAGTGCTGACTCAGCCTTAACCTCCCTCCTCCCCCAGGCCATGGTAGCTAAGCGCCACCTCTTTCCCAAGACCCAGGCAGGTCACCAGCCTTGTCAGGAATGGGGCAGGACTGGGCCAATGAGACAGAAGGAGAAAGGCTGGCAGGGAGGGGATCACACCTCTGCCTGGTTCTAAAAGCCCCCTGGGATTCAGGGCCCAATCTCCCCTCCTCAAACTGAGAGGGTCTCTCTGCTTGGTGGGAGACCAGAGGAGGGAGTAATTATGGTGTGGCGTTGAAGGGTAGGAGAAACTACAGAGTCAGGCTGTCCAGGCCTGCGCAGGTGGTGAGCTCCTCATCCCTGGGGAGTCTCCAAGCAGTGAGTGCATAGCTACTTCTCAGGGATGTGGAGGGACCTGGGTTTGAATCCTGCTCTCTCACTTTATTTGGGCCCTGACATCTTCTGGCTCAGTTTCCTTCTCTGAAAAGTGATAGGTTTCCCTAGATGCCTTCTGCTCTCTCTGGCCTCCAAGGTCCCCTCTGGACCTCTAGTTGCTGCTAGGACCCTGCCTGGCTGATCATGCACCCCAGGACCCCCAGGGACCAGAGGCCAGTATGTGGCTTGGCCCATGGGGCACCCCCAGCAGGAGAGGCTGTGAGCCACTGGCTCTGGTCTGCACAGGCATATTGCAGTGTGTCAAGATTTGCAAAGCAGGGAAGACAAGACAAAGGGAGTAAGCATTTACTGAGCCTCTACTGTTCCAGGAACTGTGCTAAGCACATTATAAATGGCATCTTCATTTGATCTCACTCTAAAGAAGGACTCTAGAACATAGAACACAGAATGTCAGAGCTGGGAGGGCCCTAAGAACACAGAACATGGAATGTCAGAGCTGTGCAGAGCCCTAGAACATAGAATGTGGAATGTTGGAGCTCAGAAGGACCTTAGAGCACAGAGGATAGAACACAGAATGTGAGAGCTGGGAGGGCCCTAAGAACACGGAACATGGAATGTAAAGGCTGGAAGGGACCTTAGTGAATGTCAGAGCTGAGAAGGACCTTAGAACATAGAACACAGGGAGAGGAAGGCCTGGCCAAGGGCAGGCAGGGAGTCTGTGGCCAAGCTGGGATCTAACCCTACGTTGGCCCATTGTGGGGCCCGAGAGGGCCAGGGTCTAGCTCCTGTGTTTCTGGATGCCCATTTCCACCAGGCCCTGTGGCTCATGCCTTTTGCTGGAGCAGTGAGAAGGCTGGATGGGCCAGGCTAGTACTGAGCAGCCTCTGACCTCCCAGGAGCTGCAGAGGAGAAGCTGGCCTTTCTTACCCCTCGTGGTTCTCACTGCACGTTTCCACATGTGCTCTGGCCTGTGGCAATCAATGCTGTGGCCTCTCTGAGTCAATCCAATGATGTCCACTCAGGCTGAGTTTGAAGTGGGTTGGCTGGCCCAGGGAAAGTCTTGGAGCTCATGTGAGAAGGCGAGGTCTTCTGGAAGCCCGCTGCTCACGACATGTGCAGCCTTGGCCAAGTGACCCCCTCTTGGGCCACAGCCTCCCCTTTGTCTAAGGGGGGCATTGGGCTGGAGGACTCCTAAGGTTCCTGCCGGCTCTGAGTGTCCCTTCCCCCAAGACTCCACTGAAGGAAGGTCTCTTGTCTCTTTGGGCTTCAGGGAAGGCTCAGCACAATGCGTCAGACGTGCATGACCACCACACCACTCTTCAGAATGGTGAGTGACTGGGGGGACCTCTCCAGGCTGGGCTCAGTCTGTGGGACCTGCTGCCCAGGGGTAGAGGAGGGAGACAGTGGAGCCCCGGCTGCCCCAACTGGGGAGACTGAGTCAAAGAATTACACCAGACAGCGCCAAGCCCCTCTGAGCTGCCTTTGAGGCAGTAGCCTTGGCTGGGCCCCCTGAGTTGAGATTGGGAGACCCTTAACACAATTCTAGGCTGTTGAGTGTATGCAAACAAGGATCCAGGATGAGCCAAGGATGTGTGCACAGACATGGCAGCTGCCAGAGATGTCAGCAGGAGGTCTGCCTGGTGTTGGGAGCTGACCCCACCAGAGAATCCTAGCCCTCACGCGTAGCACACACGTGTGATATATGATGTGTGTGCATGTGCCTATGGCTGAGCCTGTGGCACACAGGCAGACAGGGGTTCTCTCTCCCCAGCTTCCTCAGGCAGCCGGCTTGGAATCACAGTGCCTGTGATGACCACCATCTCGCCCATAAAGAGTGAGTGTGGGCCCTGGGGGCAGGGTCTGGTTCGGGGGCTGGTCCCTAGGAGTGGCTCAGGGCTACACCGAGGGTGTCCTGGCTGAGACATCCCTTGCGGCTCCCAATTCAGAGGCTGGGGGAGGGCTCCCCAGAGCTACTCTTATACTTCAGCCCTATGGGGCCCTATGAGGCAGACCAACCCCGTTCAGGGTGGAAGGCAGGAGGGAGTCAGAGGCCTGGCCTCAAGGCCCAGCTCTGACACTGAGCAGATGAGAGACCCTGGGCAAGTCCCTGCCCCAGCCTCAGCCTCCTCCCCCACATAAAGGGGGCAGCTGCTCCCTGTGATGGAAACTCACACCTGTGTGGGCCCTGTAGCTTACAGCCCTTCACACAACCACCGAGTGTGCAGCACATGGGGAGACTTTCACTACAAGACTTTCGATGGGGACATCTTCCAATTTCCCGGCCTCTGCAACTACGTCTTCTCCTCCCACTGCAAGTCGGCCTATGAAGACTTCAACATCCAAATGCGGCGTTTGCCGGGGCCCAATGCCACCACGACCGTGAGCCACATTACCCTGAAGCTCGAAGGAGCCGTGGTGGAGATGAGTCCAGATGCCATCCTGGTCAACGGCAAGGAGTGAGTGTGGGCTCATGGGGGGCTCCGTCCCTCTGAGACCCCAGGGTAGAGGGCAGAGAGAAGAGGGCCAGGCAACTCCCATGCCCAGCAGAGGGGAGAGAGAAGAGGCCATCCCCACTTCCCCCTGGAGAGAGACCTGGCTCCATCACCACCTTGGAATTCTGTGCTTCGGGCAAGCCCCCCTCCCCTATTCCCAGCCTTGGCGTCTTCTGGTCAGGCCAGATGACCTTGAGGCTTCTATGCCCCTTCCCCTGGCTGGTCCTCCCTTTCCTCATCGGTAAAATAACCAGGTTGGGTTAGATAATCTCTATGGCCTGGTCTAGCTCCTGTAAGAGGTAAATGAGGTGGGGGAGTAGCTAATGTCCCTCCCTGTAGATAGGAAGCCCTCCTCTCCACGTCTGCCCTGGCCATGGGTCTGCAGGCTCCAGCTGGCAGAAGGCAGAGGGGTTCCCTCCCCCCAGGACAGATCATGGGAAGGCTTAGCCTGGGAGTCCAGACCTCCCCCTCCCCTCCCCTCCCCTCCCCTCCCCTCCCCTGCTTCCTGCATCCTGAAGATCATGCTTTCTCCACAGAGTTCATCTGCCTTTCAGCCAGTCGGGCATCCTGATCGAGAAGAGCAGCTCCTACGTGAAGATCACAGCCAAGCTGGGTCTAACATTCATGTGGAACCAAGATGACGGGCTTCTGGTAAGGGCAGCCACCTGCCTCCCCATGCTGCTGGTCCCAGGGACCTTCCTTATGGAAGAGCTATTTACAGAAATGGCAGGAACGGCACCCTTGGGGGAGTGTAGGGAAGTGAGGAGATGAGGCAAGATGTCCAGAAAATGGTGGTTCTGTGTTGGGGAAGGGTCTGGACATGGTGCTCGGGGGAGACAGCTTAGAGGACGTGGGGAGGCTGAGCTTGGAAAGAGAAGACAGACACAGGAGAGCTCTCCCTGCTGTGTGAAGGGTAGCTTGGGAAAGGGCTTAGCCTTGTTCTGCTCGTCCAAGAGGGCAGAACTAGGGCCAGGCTGAAAAGGACCCATGAGGCCTAGATTCAGGCCAGGAGGGAGGGTGAGGTAGGGGAGGGTTGGGCTTTCCCACAGAGGGGGCAGATGCCCACATGTCAGGGAGAGGGTGGGGGGTGCTTGGGCAGCTAAGCTTGGCTAGGTGGCTCATCCATGTGTCTAGCCCAGAGATAGAGCCCTGGGGAGCTTGTCTAGGGGACTTGATTTGGAGGCTGATGAAAGCTGGGCTCCTACTCCAGAGGAGTTTGTGGGCAAAGCCCGCCTGGGCTGGGAGGTGCTGGCCCTGACTCCCACAAGGAATCAGTCTGATCCCCTGGGGCCTTGGGCTCCCTCCCCAGAAAGGGCTCCTTGTCCAGCCACATCTCAGGGATGTCCGGCCTGGCAGGATGCCTCTGGGCCTTAGCCCTGCCTACATCTGCCTTTCCCCTTTGTTGTAGCTGGAACTGGATGCCAAGTATGCCAACCAGACCTGTGGCCTCTGTGGGGACTTCAACGGCATCCCCACCCACAACGAGTTCTTCTCCAACAGTGAGAAAGCCTCTAGGACCCAAGGCCTCTGTTGCTGGGGCTTTCGGGGGGGGGGGGGCTGGGAAGGAGGGAGGACCATGTCCTTTCTTGACCTCCTCCTAAATGCAGGGAGAGCTGGATCATCCGAAACTGACACCCGGGAGTGTGTGTGTATGTGTGCATGCACGTGTGTGCCTGTGTGTGTGCACGTGTGAGCCTGTGTGTGCGCACGTGTGAGCCTGTGTGTGCCTGTGTGTGCACATGTGTGTGTGTGTGTGCGTGCGCACATGCCCACCTGCCTGCCTGAGCCATGGGCAGACAGAACTCAGCGTCCTCCAGCAGGTGCCACTGTGGCTGTTGTGCCTTGGGGAATGCCCAGAAGGCCTACGCCTTGGAGGGGCTCAGGGATGCCCGCTGAGGACATTCAGGCTGAGCTTTGCTTCCTACAGATGCCAGGCTGACAGCGACCCAGTTTGGGAATATGCAGAAGATGGATGGTCCCACGGAGCAATGCCAGGACCCCCTGCCAACAGTCCTGCACAACTGCACAGCTGCCTCTGTAAGTGCAGCCTAGGCCGAGGGATGCTCCCTCTCCTGGCCCCTCCAGGGCCTCCCTTGGAACAGATGAGGGATGAGCAGGGCAGAAGAGTAGGGCTTTCACCTGCAGGGCTGTTTCTGTTTCCCCAGGATATCTGTGAGACCATCCTCAACAGCACCTCCTTCTTCTCCTGCCATGCCCTGGTAGAGGTCAGCAGCTACGTGGAGGCCTGCCGGAAGGACACCTGCCTCTGTGACAGAAGCAACGGCACCTCCTGTATCTGCAGCACCCTTGCTGAATATTCCCGGCAGTGTGCCCATGCAGGCGGACTGCCCACGAACTGGAGGGCCCCTGACCTGTGCCGTGAGTAGCTCTTCCCCAAGCCCTGAGGCCTGAGAGCCCTTGCTCCCGACTCCCTGGCCCCTCAGGAAGGGCATTCAGCTGAGGACCTGTGGTCTCCCTTTCTATCTCATTCCAGCCAAGTCTTGCCAGCTGAATATGCAATACCATGAGTGTGGCTCCCCCTGCACAGACACCTGCTCCAACCCTGAGCAGTCAGCACTCTGTGAAGAACACTGCGTGGATGGCTGCTTCTGTCCCCCAGGTGAGTCCCTATCACCTTCACCCAGACAATGCTGAGGACCTCCTCCTCCGGCTCGGCAGATGACGCCAAGGCTGGGAGTGGTCTGCGGAGCATGGGGCCCTCTGCCCCTGTGCTCAGGTGAGCTGGGGGGCCTTCATTATCTCTTCGGAAAGAATCTCGAGTCCAACCCGTGTCTGGCCCAGATTCCCCTCTCCAGTGCCCCTGACAAATGCTCCTGCAGCTTTTGCTCAGAACTCTCCAAGGTGGGTGCTCACCCAGCACCTCCCGAGGCAGCCCCTCCTGTGCTGAGCAGCTCTCTTTGTGGGAAACTTTCTCCTGATGTTTGATTCACTTCAACTTTGTTTAGGACACACACACACACACACACACACACACACACACACACACAGAGCATTGATTGAGTGCTTACAAATTGTATGTCGCCTTCCTGAAGTCCTGCTCCTGAATGGCTCAGCAGTCCATAGAATTGAGTCACAAAGGGCATCTGAGGGGCCAGCCTCAAGTAAGTGAGCTGAGTGGGGCTTGGACTTGAGAAGAGGATGAGGCGATGGGCGCAGGTTGGGTGTGTCTGTGGCCGTCAGGAGACAAATGGCCTGTCTTGCTGTCGGCCCTTTTGTCCCAGCCGAGACTGAGGCTTGAAGGCTCCAAAGCGGTCACTCTCTGGGCTTCTTTTAGGGACCGTCTTTGATGACATCAGCAGCCAAGGCTGTGTCCCAGTGAGTCAATGCTTCTGCACACATAACGGGCAATCCTATGCCCCTGGAAACTTCTACTCCACTGACTGTGCCAACTGGTGAGTGAGCAAGTGTGTCCCAGGCAGTAGCTACCCATAGCCGCAGTGAAGTTCAATGAAGTGGGAGTCTGGAGACTTGGGTTCCTATCCCAGCACTCACATTGACCAGCCTTGGGACCATGGGCAAGTCCCCCACCTCTCAGAATCTCCTTAAAGTCAGAGAGGGTGGAGTCTCAGGGCACCTCTAGTCCAGTGCCATCAGTTTGCAGATAAGGACCATAGACACACAACCATCAATCACCAGAGGCAAGGTTCAAACTCACACCCTCTGATTCCAAATCCAGCACTCTTTGCTTCCCCGTCTGTAAAATGAAGACAGCCGGGCATGTCCTGAGTCCCTGGAAGGCCCCTCCAGAGGCATGTGCTCATGGGGCCTTTGAGCCCTTTGGAGCTGGGAGGCACCTGGCTGTGACCAGTATGACCTCAGACCTGGCAGTTGTCAGGCTTTTCAGGGCTGTGGCTACCTGCTCTGAACTTCCCAAAGGCTGCGTGTCCCCACAGAGAAGGTCCCTGGCAATGGCCTCTTGTTGGGAGCTGGCAATGCTATCTCTCCTTGCATTCCTTGTCCTTCTAGCACCTGCTCAGGAGGCCAGTGGAGCTGTCAGGATCTCCCCTGTGCTGGTACCTGCTCCCTGACTGGCGGCTCCCACTTCTCCACCTTCGATGAGAAGCAGTACACGGTCCACGGGGACTGCAGCTATGTCCTGGTCAAGGTAAAGGCCCCCAGGGCCAGGAGCTGCTTCTGAAAGAGGAGGCTGTGTGTGTGTGTGTGTGTGTGTGTGTGTGTGTGTGTGCAATAGGGCAGGGAAAGCACTCTTGGCACCAGCTAGAGGCCTTGGGGGAGCCATTTTCTAATTAACACTCACCTGGGGCATAGGAGGAGACTGCTATGTGGTGTTCAAGGTGCCACAGAAAGGTGAGCTCTTCCCATTGGATGAATCTGTCTTTCTGGGACTCAGTTTCCTCACTGACAAAATGCAGGGCTCAGACTGTGATCTCTAGGGCTGTTTTATATCCTGGGCTTCTGTGGGGAAGTGACGTTAGAAAGGATGGCTGGCCTGTCAAAATTGTCAAGGACACTGAGCTCAGAGGAGAGGCTAAAATGTTGGATGACTAAGTCAGGGCCCCCAGAAATCTGAACAATCGCCAGCCTGGGCTGAATCTAGAAAGGTAAAATTCATGAAGGGGAAATGTAAACTCTGACATGGATTCAAGCAATCAACCTGACAAGCTTGAGATGGGAGTACATACACCACTAGATAGAGACTTATCTGAAGAGTGTCTGGGGGCATAAGTGAATTCCTTAGAGCTTCACTCCTGCACTCAAACTGGGACAAACTCAAGGGGTCTGTACCACAGCACCTGGGGAACTCTCCCTACCCCCAGCCCCACCTCCACCTGGAGCCCACATCGGCTGTTCCCAAGAAATCCCTCTTCTTTCCTGCAGTTTCATCCCTAGACAAGTTGAAGTCTGCCTGGTCTAAGGCATAAACATCTGAGGCACCTAAGACGATTTCTGCTCAGAAGTCTCATAAGGCAGTGCTCATTTGGGACATGAGGCATCCTCTGGGGTTGGCTGGGGTCAGGAAAGTGGGATTCAGAGACCAGTCAGGTGACTCTCTCCAGCTCAGCCTTGCTGCCCAGGGCCTGTGTATACAGAGGGGTTTTCACAGGATTTTCTGGGGGCTTTTCCACTCTGCAGCCCTGTGATGACAAGGCCTTCACTGTCCTGACGGAGCTACGAAAGTGTGGACTGACTGACAGTGAGACCTGCCTCAAGAGTGTGTCCCTCAGTGTCAGTGGTGGGCAGACAGTAAGTGCACCCCAAACAAAAGAGAGATGAGGGGTGAGGATCAGGAAGGAGGTGCTTCTGCTCTGGGGGTGAAGATAAGGAAAAAGGAGCTCCTGCTCTGGGGGTAAAAATGAGGAAGCAGGTACTTCTATTCTGGGAGAGTGAGTGGGGCCAGGATGAGGAGAGAGGTGCTCCTGCTCTGGGGGTGATGAAGAAGGAGGCACTCCTTCTCTGGGGGAGTGAGGGGACCTCAGGATAAAGAAGGAGGAACTCCCTCTCTTGGGGTGAAGATGAGGGAGGCACTCATGCTCTGAGGGAGTGAGGGGACCCAGGATGAGGAGGGAGGTGCAGGCACCACTCTGGGGGAGCAAGGCCCCCAAGCCTGCTCTCATGGAGCAGGGGCTGGGGCCTGGGTATGTTACCATATGATACCATTCATTCTTATGGCCTCCAGTGGTTTCAGTAACTGGCCCAATATTGAATCCTCCTGCCATGATCAGGTTAATCAATCCATCAACCATTAACATTCATTCAGCACCTTCCTCCTGCCGATCAATGTGCTGAGAGGTAACTGGCAGGCCCCTGGAGAGAGTGGGTTCTGATGGTCTGGGGAGGTTCTGTCCAGAACTCCATGCAGAGAGAGGGCCATGAGCCTGCCATCCCTCCCCTGCCATCCCTCACCACCATCTCCCTGCTCCCTCTCCTGCCCAGGTGATAGTGGTCAAGTCCACCGGGGAGGTGTACGTGAACTCTATTTATACCCAGCTGCCGGTCTCAGCAGGCAAGTGAAGCTTCCTTTCCTCAGCAATCAGAGCAGGCCGTGGCTGTCATGGCCTGGGAGGGTGTGGGTGGGTGGTTGGCTGAGGGGCTTCTCCCTGTCCCACTCTAACCATGCTCCATCCACAGGCAATGCCACCCTCTTCAGGCCTTCCTCTTCCTTCATCATTGCTCAGACCAATCTGGGTCTCCAGCTCACCATTCAGCTCACCCCCATCATGCAAGTCTTTGTAAGATTGGAGCCGTCCCTGCGGGGGCTGACCTGTGGTAGGTGGAGGATGCCTCCCCCGGCCCCCTAGGCCTTCCTGACGGCCCTGGAAGATGGATGACCTCCTCCTCACTGGGTTCTTTCTTCCTCCAGGTCTCTGTGGGAATTTCAACAGCATCCAGGCTGATGATTTTAAGACCATGAGTGGGGTGGTAGAAGGCACAGCTGCTGCCTTTGTCAACACCTACAAGACACAGGCTGACTGTCCCAACATCAAGAATCACTTTGAGGACCCATGCACGCTCAGTGTGGAGAATGGTCAGAGGGTTGTGCAGGACTGGGAGAGACCTCACCCTGGGGAGCAGCTGGGGGTTGGGAAAAGGGACCAGCTTCTCATTGGTACTGGGAACTCCTGTTGTCAATGCAGGTGGGCTCCTTCTCAGTAAAATTGAAAGCACTGAGGGTGCCTAAGAGTCTTGCCTAGGGTGGTACAGTTAGTGTGGGTCAGAGGTAGGGCTTGAACCCAGGTCTTCTTGGCACCAGCATCAGCTTTCTGTCCCTGCACTAGGCTATCCATGGCTCCACATCAAGGCCTGGGGGGCTGGTTATTTCACTGAGCCACAAACTCTTAGGGCAAGCAGGGCCCTCCTAGATGTCAGGCTCCAACCTCCTCCTCACCACCTGTCTGAGATCAGGATGCCGACGGGGCCCAAAGAGGGAAGGCGCTTGGCTAGGGTCACACAATGAGTCAGTAGGGAGGTGGGAAGAGAGCCTTCTCATCTTGGCCCTCCCCCCAGTCTGGTTGGTTTGTAAGACTGGGGTCCCGTGCGTTGGGCATGTGATGTGCCATCAGATCTTCCTAGGACTTAGCATGTGTACAGAAAATTAAGAGCAATGGGTCAGGAGAGAATCCAGGGACTGGGAAGAAAGATTTCTTTAAAAATTACAAAAATTGAATAGGGAAAAGCGTAATGTCTTACCCATGGCTCAAAAATAATTAATTTCACAAATATCAGACTAGGAATGAGTGACTAGGCAGCAACGCATCTGAAAAAGATCTGGGAACCAGTGGTCCCCAAGCTTGAGGTGTGCCCCCATGGCAGCCTGATGTCACCCTCCTGGACCGGGCCCAGGGGCGCTGGAACAGGCTGTCCTCTGCCTGGGTCACGTACTTTTGGGAACTAGTTTTTAAACCCACCTGTGGGGCTCTACACTTCTGATCTCAGCCTCCAACAGAGCATCCCATCCCTTTTGTCTGCAGAGAAGTACGCGCAGCACTGGTGTGGCCTGCTTACTGACTCGAAGGGGCTCTTTGCCCAATGCCATGCAGTGGTCAGCCCAGCTCTTTACCATTCGGTAACTACCTGCCAGTCATCTTGGGGCAAAGTCACGTGGCTGAGGTTCTCACAGGCTTCAGAGGAAAGGTGGGAGGGCACAGGAAGAGCCAGCACCCCTCCTGCCTCCCCGCCCCCCACTTGCAGAGCTTCTCAACATTCCCCCAAATCTTTCCTTGCTCGAACCAGCCTGGTGAGGCGGGGGCTCTGGGCCCTTTCTGTCCTCTGATTGCATCTGAACACGCTGAGGAACACTAAGAAGGTGGTAGAGGGACTTGTCCAAGGTCCTACAACTATCAAATAGGAGCCCTCATGGCCTCCCAGTGCTGATAATAAGAAACTCAAGGGTTTGGAACCAAATTGAACAATTAAGAAAACATCCCTTAGCCTTAAGAGCCATGGTTGACTTTGGCCTGGAATCCTGGAGGTGGCTCCTGGGCCAGTCGAAGGTCTCTGGCTGTAGAGATCTGAGCCCGAGGGATTCCTGGGGTCCCTGGGGGCAGCATGGGGGGCCACTGAGGGTCTTTTCTGCTCCCCAGAACTGCATGTTTGACACGTGCAACTGTGAGAAGAGTGAGGACTGTCTGTGCGCAGCGCTGTCCTCCTATGTCCAAGCCTGTGCTGCTCGGGGAGTGGTGCTGAGTGGCTGGAGGGCCGGGGTCTGCAGTAAGTGGGCAGGGGGTTCAACCTAGGCAACACAGAGAGGGAACAATGGAGGGGAGGGCGCGGATCCTGCTATGGGGATGGTGTTATTATTCCCACTTGACAGTTGAGGAATCCTAGGGAGGCAAAGGTGAAGTGACTGGTCCAAGGTAACACAGCTAGTGTGTGTTTGAGGCTGGATGTCGATTCAGGTCCTCCTGATTCGAGTCCAGTGCTCTCTCCACTGTGCTGCCAGCTTCCCCCGCATGAGGATGGTCAGGGAGATCAGAGGGCTGGAGGGGAGGAGAGGGGAGGGGAGCGGAGGGGAGGTGGTTTACCCAAGGCCGTCCCCACGGGCTCAAGGGTTTTGGGAGGCCCGATGGCTGCCCACATTCTGACCGGCTCCGGTGCTTCCTCGTCTTCAGCCAAGACTGTGACCTCGTGCCCCAAGTCCCTGACGTACCGCTACAACATCACCACCTGCCAGTCCACCTGCCGCTCGCTCAGCGAGCCCGACGTCACCTGCGATATCAAGTTCGGCCCCGTGGATGGCTGTACCTGCGAGGAAGACATGTTCATGGACGACACTGGCAAATGCGTGCCCGCGGCCAGCTGCCCATGCTACTACCAGGGGTCTGCTGTTCCCAACGGAGAGTCTGTCCATGACAATGGGGCCATGTGGTAAGGAGCCTGCCCCCGCCCCTTCCCCGGCCCTGCCGCGAGACCCCCGACGAGGCTTAGTCTGCTTTTTCCTTTCCAGCACTTGTACCCAGGGCAGACTGAACTGCATCGGAGGCCACGTCCCGAAGCCAGGTAAGCCACAGTACTGCTCAGTGCTATGGTCTACCCTCTGAGGGCCCCGCCCCGGCCCTCCGATCAAGCAGCCAAGCTGCCAGCCCAGAAGAGCAAGCGCCCCCAGATCAGGGGCCCTGGAGGCCCCCGAGGGCCAGCCCCTCATTTTACAGCTCCAGGAGTGACCACTTTCTCCCTGCAGCCTGGCAACCTCTGTGCATCTGCCCCGTTCCTTCACCTTAATCTGCCGTGTGATCGCTATGCTCTGAGCCATGAGTACAGAGCAGGAGACAGCCTGCCTCCAGCCCCGCCCCCACCCCCAAGGCTCCCACACCTGCTCACAGTGTGCCTTCCACCTTTTATTGCAGCCTGCGCGGCCCCCATGGTCTACTTTAACTGCAGCAAGGCCTCCTCTGGACAGACGGGAGCCGAATGTCAGAAAAGCTGCCACACCCTGGACATGGCCTGTGTGAGTGTCCCATGAAGCTTTGGCTCCCCTTCTCCCAGGGAGCGCCCAATCCCCCATGCTTATCCCAGGACTGGGCCCTGCATCGGGGACTCTACCACACCCACACAGTGCATGCATATACCGGAGTGAGAAGTAGGATCAGGGTGTCAGGCAGGTTTTGTACCCCTGCTCGCGGGCACAAGAATGTGCACATTTTTACACACATACATTTACTATTACACACACACACACACACACACACACACACACACAGAACCTGCCTGGTCTTGGGGCCAGCCCACCTGGATTCTCAGTTCTTGCCTGCCCAGGACAGTCAGTCCCGGCACACTGCCTCACACAGTGCCATGAATGAGGGGGGCAGACAGGCCCACTCCACTCATCTCTGCTGCTGGCCACTTCCCACCCTGTGGCATCCAGGCCATTCTGAAAGCCTCGGAGCAGGACAAAGGCCTGAGACTCTGGGAAATGAGCTCCTGTTTCCTTCTTTTCAGTCTCAAGGCGGCGAGTGCCTAGGCTGCCGACTTCCCAACTCCTGGAGACTTCAATGAGGTCTTTTCAGCACCTCATTGTTCTGTCTTTAGCTTTCACTGCCCACAGCTGTCTGTCTGAGTAGTGCATTTTCTCGGAGGGCTAATGGTCAAACAGGCGATCTGTCAGTGTGCCTGCCTACCTCTCCTCCAGTCTGTCTGTCAGTCTGCCTGCCTGTTTGCCTGTCTCTCTGTCTCTGTCAGGCTTTTGACACAAGTCTTCTCTTGCCCACAATAGTACAGCAGCCAATGTGTCTCTGGTTGCATGTGTCCAGATGGCCTGGTGTCTGATGGAGAAGGAGGCTGCATCCACAAGGATCAGTGCCCATGCGTCCACAATGAAGCCAGCTACCAGGCTGGTGAGACCATTCAGATGGAGTGCAACACCTGGTAGGTGCCCTCAGCTGCCAAGGGGCCTTGCCCTCACCCTCCACACAATGAGGCAGCTTTCTTCAATGAAGTGGTTCAGGAAGGCCTTGTAAGCAGGGTGTCCCAATCAAGGGCCAGGGAGTGTTTTCCTTGGAAGAGAGATACAGCCGGATTTCCAAACTCACACCTCCAGGACTCTGAGGCTTTGTTGGCCCCAAAGAACTTTCCTGCTGATCATAGAAGAGGTGTGAAGGGTTTGAACTGGGCCTCCCCTGACTCCAAGGCCAGCTCTCTGACAGCTGCTCCACTCCCCAAGAAAGAAGCCAGCCCTGGCAGCATGTAGCCCAGAAGGGAGGAGGCTCTGGTCTGGTCTCTCTCCCCCCTGCCCTCTGTTTCCACCGTGAGGCAGCCTGGCCCACAGGGGCCTGAAAGACATCTCTAACTGCCTTTCTTCTCTTCTCCACTCAGCACCTGCAAGAATCGAATGTGGCAATGTACTAACGAGTCCTGCTTGGCCTCATGTGCTGTGTATGGTGATGGTCACTACATCACCTTTGATGGCCAGCGCTACAGCTTCAGTGGGGCCTGCGAGTACACACTGGCCCAGGTAAGAGGGCAGACCTTCCTGGTCACACCTTCCTCCCTCCCTGCCTCCCTTCCACTCTCTCTAAGGACATTCACAGACCTCCTCCCTCTGGAGGTTCTCTCCAATGTTTCCCTACATGTGCAGTTGACCCCAAAGGCTGAGTGGAAGAGAGACTCTGGCCACTCCAAATAATGGGGTTGGGGGTTGGGAGTTGTCTGGGGTCCTGACCTGGGCTGGGCAGGGCAAGGATTGTCCAACAGCCAGCCTGCCCCTATTCAGAGGCCTGTCCCCGGATTGGCTCCAGCAGGGATAGGG
This sequence comes from Pseudochirops corinnae, assembly GCA_028646515.1. Classification (NCBI taxonomy): domain Eukaryota; kingdom Metazoa; phylum Chordata; class Mammalia; order Diprotodontia; family Pseudocheiridae; genus Pseudochirops; species Pseudochirops corinnae. The sequence goes on along the minus strand of CM053592.1, from coordinate 197,513,141 downwards.
GAGGAGTGGGGGGAAAGGCAGGTCATTTTTGAAGTGGTAGGGGACACTGTCTGTGTTGGAGATTTTGGAAGCAGTCACATGGGCAGAAGTCCAGAACACACTCTGAGATTCCAGGGTAGATCATAAGGGCAGTCTCAGTCACTCCACCTGCCACTTCCCAGACAGGGAGAACCTGAGGGAGTCACTGGCTTGGGGCAGGAGATCTGACAGGAGAGCCCAGGTCCTTGGCAGTGGGTGCCTCCTGGTCCTGGGGCGGGAGAGGCTGGCCTTGCCTCCTGGAGTCCCCTTCACTGACAGAGCTCTTCCCTTGGCAGGACCACTGTGGGAAAAATAGCAGTGACAAGGGGACTTTCCGAGTCATCACAGAGAACATTCCCTGCGGGACCACAGGCACCACCTGCTCCAAGGCTATCAAGATCTTCTTGGGGGTGGGTCTCTGTCTGGGGAAAAATTTGAGAACAAAGATGCCCAAGGAGAGTCTTGGGAGAGGTGGGGCTGGGACCAGCCTTGGCTAGCAAAAGCAAGAAGGAGAAGGGGGCACAGGACCCCTTGGGAGGCCCATTGGGGGCATGGGTCCTGTGCCCTGAATGCAGCCACTGTCAGGTCTGTCCTTGATGTCCCTGTGGATCTGAGCGCATGCACTGAGCTGCCTTTGGCCTTTTTAATCCAGAGCTATGAGCTGAAACTCAGCGAAGGGAAGATGGAGGTGATGGAGAAGAAAGGGGCCAAGGGGGAATCGCCTTACAGCATCCGCCGAATGGGCATCTACCTGATTGTGGACACCAACAGTGGACTGGTGCTGCTCTGGGACAAGAAGACCAGCATCTTCATCCAGCTCAGCCCAGACTTCAAGGTACCTGCAGCTCCTGACCTTGTAGATGTGGGCTGCCCTGGAGAGGGCTGGACAGAGACTAGGAAATCAAATGCCTCTGCTCTGTGTGTGTGTGTGTGTGTGTATGCGCGCACATATGCTGCATTGCGCATGCATAAGTGTGCATGTACAGAGTGCACATACATGTGTGTGTGCATTGGAGTGTTCAGGGCACTGTATTTGCATGTGTGTGAGTGCACATGTGTGCATGCATGGGTATGTGTATGTGTCTGTATGTATGTTTGCACCCATGTAGGTGCACACCTCTGTATTTGTCAACCGGAAGCTAAGTCCAAGGATTGGGCAGTGAAATGCCTGTAATGCCAGGCACAGGGTGCAGATAGAGATGAGGAAGGGAGAGTCAATGTCCCATAGAGGATGGCAATGCTAGGCAGGCTGTGCAGCTGGCCACAGGAGCCCAGGTCAACTGGGATTCACAGTTACAAAGCGCTTTCCTCCCAATGGCCCCCTGATGTAGAAGGGAAGTTCCTCATTCTGCAGATGAGGAAAAGGAAGCTTTTGCTTATCAGTGAGTGGTGGGGTGCCAGGACTCTCTCTCTAGGGCTACACCACCTGAGGCCTCTGAAGACCAATAGGATTTTGATGGGAGAGAACAAGCCTTCCAGGTCAAGGGAGAGAGGTTGGCTGGGACCAGTGGGGCCAGACTCATTGCAGGGGATAGGTAGAGAATGAGGCGGCACTCTTCTCCAGAAGGACAGGGATCATGCAGCAGGACTAGCATTGGTGTCCAGGCAGGCTGGGGGCACGTTCTTCCCCCTTGCTGACCTCATCTTTCCCTCTGGGCAGGGCAAGGTCTGTGGTCTCTGTGGGAACTATGATGGCAACAGCGTCAATGACTTCACTACCAGGAGCCTCTCGGTGGTGGGCGATGTGCAGGAGTTTGGCAACAGCTGGAAGATCTCCCCCTCCTGCCCAGACACTGTCTCCACCAGGGACCCCTGCACTGCCAACCCTTACCGCAAGGCCTGGGCCCAGAAGCAGTGCAGCATCATCAACAGCGCTGTCTTCACCGCCTGCCATCGTCATGTACGGCAGAGCCCCAGGGGCTGGGAACATTTCTGTCCCAAGGCATGGGCCCTCCCCCCCCCCCCTCGCCATGGCTCCTGAGCATCTCTGGCATTCAAGTGCATACGAGAGCCTCGATCTCTTCTTGTGGAAGATGTGGCTTCTCTAGCAGTCAAAGAACCTGAGTCAGTATTGGGGTCATTCCCTACCCCACCCTTATAATCTTCCTATTGTAAATAGAAGGCAGGAGATGAAGTCCTGACTGACTTTGGGGGTCACCCATAACCTGCTGGGGAGCAAGAAACCCCAATGCCAGCTTTTCTCTCTATAGGTTGAACCCACCAAATACTATGAGGCTTGTGTGTCTGATGCGTGTGCCTGTGACACTGGGGGAGACTGTGAGTGCTTCTGCACAGCGGTGGCTGCCTATGCCCAAGCCTGCAATGAGATCAACGTCTGTATCTCCTGGAGGACGCCCAGTATCTGCCGTGAGTCCCCGAGCTTCCAGAGGACCCAGGCAGACTTGGCCAAAGCTCATCTACAGGGCCACAGCCAAGGGGGAGATGCCAAGGGCTGGGGATTCCCAATTAGGGCCATGCCATGCTTGGGCTATACCATGGGGGTACAGTGGGATCTGGGAGAAAGAACCACCCAGTGACCTGTCATTCTAGCTCTGCTCTCTGCCTTGTTGTTCTGTCTCTGTCACCTTTGGGATCTGCTCAAGAATCGCCCCTGAGGTCAGGTGGGCAGAGGAGGTGGGCCGATGCCCAGCTGCTCTCACCACTGCCTCAGCACACACTTGGGCTCTCTCTTTCAGCTCTGTTCTGTGACTACTACAACCCCAATGGCTCCTGTGAGTGGCACTACCAGCCCTGTGGTGCCCCCTGCATGAAGACCTGTCACAACCCAAGTGGCAAGTGTGCCCATAACATCCGGGGACTGGAAGGTAAAGCAATGGAACCCCCCCTCCCAGGGAGCTCAAAGGATTCCCAAGAGCCTGGTGCCTCGCCATGCCCCTAAAAACACTCTGCCTTTAGCCTTGCCACCACCAAAGCACAAGAGCCAAGCGCTTCGTCTGAAATCATGTTGTGGAGGAGGGAGAGTAGAGTGGGAAGAGGGAGGAGGGGGGAAGGAAGAAAAAGGGGGCAGTAGAGAGAGGAGGGTGAGGAGGAAGGCAAAGAGGGGGAGGAGGGAAGAGAGAATGGGGAAGGAAAAAAGGGAGCTCCCAAAGTCTCCCTGATCTAATCCCTTCCAGGGCCCCTTACCTTGCCTCCTTTGCCTCCACTTCAAGCAGTCCTTTCCCTAGGAAGCCAGGAGGAGCTCAGGATCCCATTACTAAGATATATGGAGCAAGACTGACTTTGCCATCCCTGACAGTTTGGCCAAAAGCTTTCCCTCATCCACTGCGTATGTGTGCCACCTAGGAGGCCACTGGCAGCCAGAGTGCTCCAGGGCTCCTGGACTCCCCATGTCTCCTTGCACACAGACTTACCCATGTCCTACTCACTGAAATCCTAGTCAGAAGGAGTCCCTTTCTAAAGTCTTCCCTCCTTCTTGCTTGGTCTCTTTGGGACCCATCCCCAGAGCAGACTCACTGCATTCACTCATCCTCCTTCCAGGTCAGTGATCTGTCTCCCAGAGCACAGGGAGCCCTGGGAGCATTCCACCCCACCCCAAGCCCAGGAACTCCTAGGCACTTGCTTCTCCCAGCAGCCTCCTGGCACACACAAGTCCTGTGCCCCCCCCCCCAAGTCCCACAGTCACCCAAACTCCAGACAATAGCTCTCCAAGCAGTCCCTGGGCAGGATTCACCTACCAAATCCTATTGTTCAAGTCACAAATTCTGTTGCTACCAAAATCACCAGGAAGACGTAGTCATCTGGCCATGAACTTTGGTCAGAGGTGAGGCTGGAGAATAGCCAGACAATCCAACAAAATCTGAGAACGAATCCTCTCCTTGGCCCTGCAGGCTGCTACCCTAAATGCCCTCCAAAGACCCCCATCTTTGACGAGGATAAGATGGAGTGTGTCCAGAGCTGTGCTCCCTGCTACATCAAAGGAAAGTACTACCCACCAGGCTCCCCGGTGCCCTCAGACAAGAACTGCCAGTCATGGTGAGAGCCCGTATCCTCAGGGTGGTGACTGAACGACATTTGCCCCGCCCCATCCTGCTATGATTGGGGTTGTCTGGGAGCCTGCAAGCCCAATGACTCCCCATCTTGCACCCTGACTTGTTCCAGGGGATCTTAATGACCGCCAGCCAAAGCCCACGGACAGAGGCTAATGTGTCCCTCGTAAGGGAGGGGCCAGTAGTTTGGAACTTTTCCCCTAAAATTCATGGAAAAGAGAACAAGGGGGAGCCTTGTTCATCAGGGGGGTGGGGAGTCCATGCCTAGAGGAAGCCTCATGAAGAGATGCCAGGTGACCGTTGCTATAGAGATCAACCCTTTGTTTCTCTGGGTAGTGGCTGGCTTTCTGTCTGTGCCTGTCCTTGGCAAACCCAAGCCCTGCCCTGAGGCAATGATTCCAGCTGTGTGTGGGATGTGAGTAGGGGCTGGAGGAAGGAAAGGCTGTCCTTTAATACAAAATTGACACACATGGAGAGTAGAGGTGGTGATGGATGACCCAGATGAGACTGGAGATGGTGGCTGCCTGCCTTGAGAGACCCTCAGGAGAGCAGTGGAGCCACCATCTTTGGTTCCCTTTCCAATCTCTCTCTCTCTCTTCTCAGCTCATGCACCGAGGCAGGCATTAAGTGCACTTATGACTCACAGGGTAAGAAAGGGGCTAGTTTTGTGGGCATCCCCTGGGTTAGGGCTGGATGGCTGTCATGTCACATGCTTGATGAAGGCCTTCTCTTTTCTGGTTGCCAGTGTGTATCTGCTCTTACAAAGGAAAGTCCTTTCACCCTGGGGATATCATTTACCACACCACAGATGGCACCGGAGGCTGCATCACTGCCCGCTGCAGTGCCAATGGCACTATCGAGGGCAAGGTGCATGAATGTGACCTCACCACCCCAGTCCCCTCCACCATCTTCTCCTTCTCTGACACCACGCCACAGGGTAAGGCCACAAGCTAAGCTTGCAGTTCACTCACTGGCAGTTGTTAACATGAACGCTGCTGTACCACACACTGAATACAGAGGCAGAAAGGAAGTCATATCTGCCCCCAAGGAGCTTCCTTTCTGCTGGCCACAGAAGCAGATGCAAAGTGATTTCAGGTCAGGGAAGGTGCCACTGGGGCAAGGGGCCAGAAAATCTTCTGGGTCATAGGCTCCAGGGAAAATACCTGGCTGCATTTGCTGGTTCCAGTATTCTAGAAGGATCTGGATTAAGCAGCGCCTGACTCACTTGCTCTGGGCACTTGTAGCAGCATACTTTCCTCTGATGTCACCTACATTGCCCTTTTCCCACACAGAGGAGCTCTCTTAGCTTCCTTTACTAACTTGAAGATACCAATGTACAACCTTGGCACTAAACATCTAAGGTGATGCCCTGGCTGGACATGGGATGTACCAAATGCTGAGGCTTCCTTGGAATTCTAGCCTCACAGCAAACATGCTTCTTTACTCTGCAAAGCTAAGGTCACATTCATTGGGGGAGGGAGGAGTAGATAGTCACATTATTCAAGCCTCCACTTTCTTTTAAAATCCCAGGCTATCATTCTACATCTGGAGGGCACAAAGCTACAAAAGCAGTCCCCACTGTAACTGGCTTCACTGAGGAACCTTTCATGACTTCTTTGCCTATGACAGTCCATACTGTAACTGGCTTCACTGAGGAACCTTTCATGACTTCTTTGCCTATGACAGTCCATACTGTAACCAGGGTGAACACAAAACCTTTCACTGTTCCTGCTACAGTCACTGAGGTTACACCGGGAACTCCTTTTGAAAATGGCAGTACACCTGGCTTGAGATCCGAAACCACAAAGTGTGTTGAAGACGTTTGCACTTGGTCTCCTTGGCTGGATATCAGCCACCCAGGCACAGGAGCCAACAGTGGTGATTTTGATACACTGGAGAACATCAGAGCCAATGGCTACAGGGTGTGCAGGTCCCCCAAGGAAGTAGAATGCAGGGCTGCTGAGTTCCCTGCTGTGCTGTGGCGGGAGCTCAACCAAACTGTGTCGTGCAGCAGAACCCAGGGGCTGATCTGTCACAATAAGGAACAGGCCTCTGGGAAATGTCACAATTACCAGATCAGAATTCTGTGCTGCTATTCTCAACCATGTCCACTCCACAATGACACGGCTGCCACAATACAACCACATCCCAGAAGCACGAATATTCAAGGCACATCTATTTCAAGACTACCTACAACACCAGAAGCCAAAGGAATCTCAGAGAGTTATCCTACCAAATCCACACCCTTTACATCAACAAAGGAAGTTAATACAATAACAGGACTTTCTCCTTCCCCAGAGACACCTGAAAGTAGCAGTCACTCTCCTGATGTGAAATCCACGTCGGTGACAATGGTACCTGTGACAAATCAATGTCTAAAAGAAGTCTGTGAATGGACAGCCTGGATAGATGGGAGTTATCCTGAATCAGATATAGATGGGGGAGATTTTGATACTTTCAAGAATTTAAGAGCAGAAGGATACAAATTTTGTGATGTCCCTACAGCAGTAGAATGCAGAGCTAAGAGCTTCCCCAACACTCCTTTGAATGAGCTGGAACAGAATGTGACTTGTAGCAAGACAGATGGGTTGCTATGTCTGAACAAAGATCAGCTTCCACCCATATGCTACAACTATGAGATCAGAATACAATGTTGCTCAGAGGAATATATCTGTGGTCCACGGGAAAAGACCACGCAAACAACTGAACTATCTCCTACAAAGACTCCAGGAACGCATGGGGGGTACACAATCAGCACAGAAAACAAGCCTACGGTGACCACAAGCTGTCAGGCACAGTGCTCATGGACCAAGTGGTTTGATGTGGATTTCCCATCATCTGGACCCAATGGTGGAGATGAGGAAACATACAACAACATCATGGCAAGAGGAGAGAAAATCTGCCATAAGCCTGAGTACATCACGGAGCTTGAATGTCGTTC
>CM053592.1:197487958-197505675 GCA_028646515.1 Pseudochirops corinnae | reverse complement strand
GCATTCTTCTCCTCATTGGCTTTTTGGGCCTCTTTTGTCATTTGAGTTAATCTATTTTTTAAGGCGTTATTTTCTTCAGTCAGGTTGTTGACTCTTTTTCATGATTTTCTTGCATCATTCTCATTTTTTTCCCCAATTTTTCCTCCTCTTCTCTCATTTGGTTTTCAAAATCCTTCTTAATCTCCTCTATGGCCTGTAACCAGTTTACATTTTTCTTGGAAGCTTTTGGTGCAGGAGTTCTGACTGTGCTGTCTTCCACCCACTCCATGCCTTGATCCTTTTTTCCCCCCAAAAAAGAATCTACAGTTGGATTGCTGGGCTTGCTTTGCTTCCTTTGCCTGCTCATGTTGCCAGTAAATTAACTTGATTTTTGAGTTACAGTAGAACTCCCCTTCCTGGGGGGAAAGCTTTTCCCCAAATTGCTGGGATTTTTGTAACTGCCAGAGCTATTAGGAGACAGCTGTCTCTACAGCCCCCACCAGGTTTGGCTCAGTGGTTACACACTTCAGAACCACCATCCAAGACCATGATCCTGATCCAGGCAGGTTGAGGCAAGAGCACTTAGCTTCTGAAGGATTGCTTGGCGCCCCTGCAATCTGCAGGCCTGGAGCTCTGAAGCAGCCACGTGGAGGTGGCTGCAGAGCTGCCACTTCCACTGCTTTCTTGCTCTGGGGGCAGATGGCTGGACCCACTCCTTTCCCCCAAATTTAGCTGAGTTCCACTGACCTTTCACTTTGTCCTTGTTTCTTATGGGTTGATAATTCTGGAAACTGCCACAGCTTGTGGTGATCCACTATCCTGAGTGCTCCAGCCAGGGCTTGTCTGACCACCCTGGGGCTAAGCCTCAGTTTCAGGCTAGGCCATTCCTGTCCCATCTGCCAGCCTGCCTTCAGCAGGAGCTTTGTTTCTCTCTACTTTTATGGGTTCTGGAGCTCTAAAATTTGTTTACAGTCATATTTTATAGGTATTTGAGGTGCTTGTGGGGGCAGCTGCAGAGTTCTTCTGCTTCTATGCCACCATCTTGACTCCACCCCTCCTTAACTCTTTTATTCATTGGAATCTCAGTGTCCTTCTTCCTGCCCTTCCTTACCTCCATGGCTTCCCTCAAAGCTGCAAAGTAACTTCAAATGGCCATAGAGCCTTATGCCAGCTTATGGTGTTCCTGTGATCCATCGCCTTTCCTGTCTTTGCTGGTATCTTTGCTTTGACCATTGTATAAGCATGAAATAAGTAGTCCACCAAGCAGTAACAACAAAATCAAGGACAATGAACATTACAGCTACTTTTCCAAATACACCTCCCTTTAAAGCCTGATTTTTGTCTCATAGGAACTCCCATATACCACCAGACAGACAATGCAGGCAATTGCTACTCTGCCGTTTGCAGCAAAGACTGTAGTGTGAAGAGGATAGCAGAACCTTGTCCCACTTCAGCTCCTGCTCCACTTCCGTCCACATCAGCATCCACAGATGCATCAGCATCCACAGCCACGGCTGTAGCCACATCACCACCCATCACCATATTGCCATCAGCGTCTTCATCTCTCTCTCCGGTTACGCTACTAAAACCAAGAGATTGTTTGAATGCAGAACCACCCAGAAAAGTTAGTTGGGTGTCTTTCGCCTTTTTTCTTCTTTCGTGCAGCAGGGATTGACCTTTTGGGGGGATGGTTTCAAGAGCTGAATGCAGGAATTGTCCAAAATTCTCTTAAATTACTCGAGAATTTCAAGCTGGAGTGCCTGGGAAGAGCATTATGAGGAACAGAGAAGTGGAAAGGGTAATTTGGCTTTGAGGGAAATGGTAGTTTTTTTCAGTATGTTGAGTTAGAAGTGATGAGTGAACACTTGAGGGGAAAAAGTTATCTGAGGAGGGAGGCCAGGGCCACAGATGCAGGTGTGGCAATTGTCCCAGAACAGGTGTGTTGGAACTGGAAAGGGCCTCAGGTATAACTTGGAGCCAGACAAAGGCAACAGCAAATACTTCCAGTCCACATGAAGGGCTCCACCCTTCTAATGGAATGTAAGAGATGCTCTACCAGTGCGATTTGTAACTGGATTTCTAGAGACCTCCAGAAACTTGGTGATGCCCTTATACTCCTTCTCTGAAGGAGAAATGTGAGGAAAGGTTTAGTGCCTTCCTTTCTGCACAGCAGCCTAGAGAAGAATCCCAAATTTGATCCCCTCAGGGAATCACAGGGGTTACTTCCCCCACCCCCTTCTAGGCCTTCATGTGAGCCTCAAGACCCCGGTTCCAAATCTGTGTCCTTTCTTTCACAGAAAGGAGAAACCTGGTTCATTCACAAGTGCAAGAAAGCCACCTGCGAGGGTGATGATGTGATCACACTAACTCCTGTGAGCTGCCCTGCGGTAAAGGCGATGTCCTGTGCTAACGGCTACCCTCCTGTGAAGGTCTATGATGACGCCGATCACTGCTGCTACCATTATGAGTGTCAATGTGAGTGAGTGATTGGGTGCAATTCTGACTCCACAGTGGATTGGGGCCAACAGAGAAGGTGTCCAGGGTGCTGAATTGAGCTGGCTGTGGTTTTTCAGCAGCACACAGACAGTAGAGTTTAGTGTCTAACTAGCCAGAGAAACTAATCAAAGTGGGAGCTACTCTCTCACTCCATGCCCTGCTGCTCCTCTCCTTGTAGCACACACCAGACAAAAATCTGGCTATGCATGGAGGCAGCACCTCCCCACCTTCCCCCAAATAGAATGTGCATGGTATCATTTGTATCAGAAGCAGGTCCTGGGTTCAAAAATCCCAGTTATTGCTCTGACTGATGCAAAGAGCATTGAGGCAAGGTCTCTGAATCTTTTCAGGATTAAAGGAAAGGGGACCTGCTGCTCGTTTCCAATTGCCCTGAGAGTGGGGCACACAGGCACTCACCATAGCCAGGAATGTTGTGTTTAGATGCTAAAGGACTTGTGTAAAGGACCTGTGTCAGGAGAGAGACTGGCCAGTGGCTAGGGGATGGGTTTAGTGTGGTCCAGTTCCCTGGACCACAAGCATCTTACTGTGCACGCCAGAACAAATGCCAGTCGGCATCATTATTTCCCTCTCTCTGTCCTTCACGACCCTGGAGGAGCACAAGCTCACCGTGAAGGGGCACTGAGGCCTCCTTCTCCCTTCTCCCTGGTCAGGTGTGTGCAGCGGCTGGGGAGACCCTCACTACGTCACCTTTGACGGGATCTACTACACTTTCTTGGACAACTGCACCTATGTGCTAGTGCAGCAAATCCACCCTGTCTATGACCACTTCCGGGTGCTCATTGACAATTACTTCTGTGACGCCCAGGATGGCCTGTCCTGCCCTCGGTCAATCACTGTCGAGTATAAGGACAATCACATTGTGCTTATCCGGACTTCAGTCCGTGGAATGATGGAGAATGAGGTGGGCAGGGCTTCTTTTCCCTGGGTAGATTCCCACCATGCAAGAGGACTTGCTGCTGCTGCTCATTTGAGCTGCTTCTTAGTGTACTGGACTCTAGAGGCAGGAGGGGGGCCACATCACAGCACAGAATGAGGGTATGAGCATGCTCAGCAAGCAGGGCTCTCAGCAGGGTGCATGCCTGGCAACATTGCAGAAACAACCGAGGGAAGAGCAAGAGACAAATGGTGGTTCATCTTTCCCCTCCTCCTCCCTCTCCTTGTGGGAGGAGCTGAGCCTGGTCCCCTGAAATCTCTGCCATAGGCTCCCTGTGGGACAGTGGTCAGAAAGGGCCCACAAAGATCCCTTTTCCCAAGGTTGGCGTGGCAAACGAAGTGGGTTATGTGTGCTGGCATGGGCAGCCTGCCAGGCTCTCTGGTCCCACTCCTTTTCCCTGGAGGTATTTGAATTAGGTAGAGGAGCCAGCAATTGGGGGAGGAGCCCTCTGCAGTTGGAGGCGTGGGGCAGCTGCACTTGAACCCAGGCCCTCTGACTCATTGCTTGCCATTAACTGTGCCCTGTCCTCAGATTATCTTCAATAACAAGACTGTCAGTGCAGGGTTCAAGAAAGATGGCATTGTGATCTCCACCCTGGGCATTAAGATGTTTGTCACCATCCCGGAGATTGGTGTCCAAGTCATGTTCAGCGGGCTGCTCTTCTCGGTTGAGGTGCCTTTCACCAAGTTTGGCAACAACACAGAAGGACAGTGTGGTGAGTGCCTGGGCTCTCACGGTCTTATCCATGTGCCTGCCCCCAAAGGAAGAAAAAGTCGGGTGTCTCTGTTGATGAGGGATCTAGCTGGACTTGGGCAGCCAGCCTGGCTAGAGTAGCTGTATGGGCTTGGGCCCAAAACCTATTTGAAGGTAAGCCTGAGAGAAGGCCCTGATACTTCATGCCCTCACCTTTTCAAGAAAGTCTCAGGGAATTAGCAGCTCCAGCCCTTCTGGGAACATTATCCTGATTTTGTTTCTAGGGTCACAGATTAAATAGGGTAACTGGAGCAGGTTGACTTGCTTCAGGCTTGTAGGGGTATTGAGTCAGGACCCAGGTGTCCTGCTTCCATCACAGGGCTGGCTCCCTTCAGGTCCTGCTGTCTCTAGACAACCAGCCTGAGTCTCCTAACAAGTGCTTTGCCATCTCTGAGGAGGTTTCTTCTGGGCTCTTACTGACATTGCATACTCTCCTGCAGGGACATGCACCAATGACAAGAAGGATGAATGCCGCCTGCCCGATGGGAAGATTGTATCCTCCTGCTCTGAAATGTCTGGTTCCTGGAAGTACTATGTGCCCAACCAGCCTTACTGCGATGGACCATCCACCACCCCCACCCCCACCCCCACAATGCCTTCTCACACCACTACCAAGTCGTGCCCATCTTCTCGTCTCTGCTGGCTGATTATGGGCAAGTAAGAGACCAAAGATCACAGAAAGGATCTTGGGGACTGCAGAGTCCAGTGTGTGCTTGCTCAGGCAGAGCTAGGAGCAGGGGTCCAACTTCAGCTCCTCTGGGGGAAGAGGTCTCAAAGCCCGGGGCTCCCTAACCAGAGTGATTCATCTGGCGAGGGAGTGAGCCCCCATGACCAGCAGTCTCCAAAGGGAGGTCTGTGGGTGGTAGAGGGGGCAGTTGGGCACTACATGGGAGTGGGGGGATAGGGTTCACTGAGGCTGCATGTACTTCACAGTCTCAGAGGCATCTCAACTACATGTCGGTGTGAGGCTTGAAAGGGTTTATTGAGAATGAAGGGAACCATGATAATCCTGAGGAGATGCTTAGAAAGAACAAGGCAGGGAAGAGAGGGAAGTATGTTGCTGGACAACCCTGCAGTTCTAGCCCTGAAGTTAGTCTGAATCATGTCGACTGAGGCAAAGAGGCATTTGGCCCCAGTGGCTTGGTTGCTTTGGTTGTGGGAAGGCTCTGCTAACCAGGCTCCCTCGGCATGGCCTGGCCCAGGGCCAGAGCAGTCCAGGCTGCCTGGACACTGCCATGACACCACCACTCGCTGATTCTGACTCCTCTTTTCCAAGGGTGTTTGAGTCATGTCATCACGTCATACCCCCAGAGCCATACTTTGAGGGTTGTATGTTTGACAATTGCAATGTCCCTGATGGCAAGGTGTGGTGTTCAGCCTTGGAGCTCTATGCATCTCTCTGTGCGGCACAAGGAGTGTGTATCGACTGGAGGCGCGAGACCCAGGGTCAATGTTGTGAGTGACTGCCCTCTGTTCCTTTGGCCAGGCATAGGAGATGGGGGCCCAAGGAAAGGTGGAAGGCTTGGGAAGTTCATCCCATCACTGGATACAAGGGGAAAGGATCCCTAATGACTGTTGGGTCCAATCCCCTCCATTTAGAGATAAGGGAAGGGACTTGTCTAAGGTCACAAGGTCTATCATGGCCAAGTCAGGCTTAAACTCAGACTCCAAGTCCAGCTGTCTGTCCCATACTAGCAGCCTGCCCGTCTCTCACTCAGTCCATCAGTACTGGACATGAGTCTAAAACACAAAGATGTGTGAGACGTAGCTGCTACCACATATGATGTGGCGATGAGGTCAAGATCAGAAATTAGAGTCCAACCCCCTTGTTTTATAGATGGGAAAAATCAATGACCAAGTTCTCATGGCTAGGAAATGCCAGAGCCAATACTTCTCTGACCAAGCATGGAGTATTGGGGGAGTGGGGAGAGGAAAATGGTGAGGCTGAGAGCTCTGGAGCTGGGCTTGGCATGATGTACACTGTCTTCTAGGAAGAGCAGAGGATGGGTAGAGGGCGCTGGGCGTGGGCTTGGAAGGAGTCAGGGTTCAGCTCTTGAGGAACTGAGTGCTCTAAGGCTTCACCTATTCAGTGCAGTCTCCCCCTTCTCATCTAGCTCTTACTTGTCCTGGTGACAAAGCATACCAGCCATGCGGTCCAATCTACCCGCCCACCTGCCAAAATCCTCAGGGAAGCATGAACACCAGCCTGATGTAAGTAGCTGAATTAGGTCCAAGGACACCTGACTTGACCCTGGTTCTCCTATTTTCTGTTTGTGGCATTTCTGGGGCCTGGCTCCCCATGTTAAGTTTGACAGAAGATGGTCACTCTCTGTTTCTCTTGCCACCCCCTCCCACCTGAGACAATCCAGACAGGCTGTTGGCTTCCCCATTGGCCCTGGGATGGAACCAGGACCTAGAGGGATTGAGCCGAGATCTGATTCTCTTTTGCCCCTAGTATTGCAGATGGCATCAGCCTAATAACAGAAGGATGCTTCTGTCCCAATGGCACCACCCTCTTCAGCTCCAGCTCCAATATCTGTGTGCCAGCTTCACTGTCCAAGTGCCGCTGTAAGTCATGTGCTTGCACCCCCATGGCATAATCCTGGAACCCCAACTACATGGAGCTCAAGAGGGCATCTAGCCCAGCTTCCAAGCTGGTGGCCTCCAGAGAAGGTGGCTGGTCTCTGTAAGGGTGGGTTTGGGTGCATGACAGAGCCAACAAGCTCTTTCTTGACCAGGGGCTGCGTCTAGCCAGCACTGGGTTTTGCCCTACTCAGCCCTGCGGGGGGTCCTTCTGTGAAGTTCTTCTCTCCCAAGCACCACAACCCAGTGGGCATCTGGAAGTCCTGGAGGGCTGAGGGCTGCTCTCTTAAAACAGGGCCCCTGCCCACAGCCCGCCTCTCTTCTCCCTTCTTTCAGCCTGGTGTACGGGGCCCAATGGAGAGCCTGTGGAGGTGAGAATTCCTATGGCAGGCAGAGACCCTGCTTTAGGCAGGAGAGCCCAAGGAAGGAAGGTTGGGGAAAGCTCCTTCTGCCTGGAGCTGCTGTGGCCCAGGCCTCATGGCTGTAGCTAGCCATGCTCTTCTCCAGCCTTCTGCTCTACTCTGACAAGGGAAGAGTTTTGGGACCATCACAGTCTGCAGATTTCCTAGGTCTCTTTCTTGGGCCATGCCCACTGTCCTTGCTCTGGGCTTGGTGCCCTCTGAAGTAACATCGATGGCGTTTCTGGGGGTCTGTGGCATGTGCAAGAGAGGCTGAGGCCCCCTTCCTCAGGCCATTTCTAGGGCTTGCATAGCTGCAGTCGGGAAGGCACAGGCCTGTGGAGCTGCTGGGACAGTCAGCCAGCCTGGCCCACTGGCTCTTTCTGTCTTAGGCCATGGATTCGGGCATGTCTCTGAGTCAGGTCACACTTCCTACCTGCCAGGCACTGGCATGTATCTAGGCACACAAATATGAGCAAATAGAAAGACAATCTACCCTCAGGGAACTTCATTCGAGTGGGGGATACTACAACTGAAAAGGGGAGAGGGAAGTGCCTGTGTGGGAAAACGGGTAAAGCCTGGAGAGGGAGAAGTGGGGCATGGGAAGGCCAAGGGAAGATTGGCCTGGCTCCTTTTCAGAATGGAGGCTCTGGAATGGTCAGCCATGAGAGAAGGGGTTGTAGAGTGGAGGGACATTGCAGGGTGAGGCCCCAGAGAACACAGGCTGGGGCACAGTGGAGAGGGAAAGCTGTCCCAGTGTGTAAAGGACCACCTCAGGAGGCAGTGGGCTCCCCTTCTGGAGGTCTGTAGGCATAGGCTGCACAGTCAGTCACTCATAGGACAGGATTCAGAGCTGGGGCTGGCCTGGAGTCTTCTGAGGTTTCTTGAAAAAGGTCTGGAGAAAGGCAGAGAAGCCACGACTGGGCTCCGCCCTGTTCTTGCGTAGGGTGGACAATCAATGTTCATTTAATTGAATAGGGTGGCCCTCCAAAGAAAAAAGGCAGCCTTCTGCCAAAGTGGTCTTTCAGGCTGGCCTGGGGGCAGCTGCCCACCTCCACTGGCTCCTCCAGGACAGCCAGGCACTTGCCGGGCACCAGTCAGGCAAGCTGCAGACCCTTCCAGACAGCCAGTGCCTGCTCAGGCAGACTGGAGTAGGGACAGTGCTCACTGGCAGTAACCCTGGCCCTGCCTCTTGCCTCCCTTACTAGCCTGGAGCTGTGGTGTCCTCAGGTCCCTGTGAAACATGCAGCTGCGTCCCTGATGGCAGCCCAGAGAGCAAGACCAATGTCATCAAATGTGAGACCCAAGTCTGTGACCCTCACTGTCCAGTGGTGAGTCTCCCATTGTCTGGGTGTCTGCTCTGGGGGGAGGTGCAGTGGGCAGGGAGCCTTACCCTGGATCTCCTCTGCCCCTTGTGCCTTAGGGCTCCAAGTACCAAGAGAAGGCGGGTCAGTGCTGTGGCGAATGTGCACCGGTGGCCTGCGTGGTGCAGACCAGCAATAGCACCAACAGCTCAGTGCATCTGGTCCAGGTGAATGTGCCACACCCGTGGGACTCCCTCCTTCTCTCCCCCTCCCCTGCCCGGGCTCCATAGGTGGGTACATCTCAGTCACAGGGAAGTAAAATCAGAGCTCAGAGGCAGAAGCCAGTCATGCAGGGACCAGATGCCCATTCTAGCTATGAACTGGGCACTGGGGAGGGTGGCCACTAGGTCCTGACCTTAGGGAACTCCCAGTCCTAGGGCAGGGACATGGTGCCCCACACCCCACAGCAAGGGTCTGAGAGGCTAGGGGCTCTGATGGAGGCAGGTGGAGGGCCCTCTTTGTCATCACTCATAGGGAGACTTTCCCAAGCTGTGGACACCAGGAGAATGGCCATGGAAGGTGGTGCAGGCTACTCCACCCAGAGATTGCCAGGCTGTGACTCAAGTCTCCTGCAGTGGGGGAGACAGGGCTGGCCGGGGCTAAAGGCTGAGCTGTCCACCCTCTTACCCCTGGGCTCTCTACAGCTGGGGTCCTGTAAAGCCAGCCTTGGACAGAGCCCTCAGCCTTGGCATGGGCTCCTACTTTAGAACCTGAGGACAGGGTACATGCCTGTCCATCCCCACAGTCTCCTCCTACCGTTCTGTGCCAGTCAGTCAGCAGGAGCTCAGTAAGAGGATGATAAATGAAGAATTCCATGCCCTAGAGGGATGCCCAAGGGAAGAGGGGAGGGTCCTTGTCCACAGACCCAGGGCTGGGCACACAGTGCTATATAGACACATGCTTCCTGACTGGGTGACTGTGAGCATGGCCAAGTGTGACTTGTCATTCCCTGCCCCTTCTCTTGTCCCTTTCAGCCTGGGAAAACCTGGTCTAGTCCTGGGAATAAATGTGTGCAGTATGAGTGTGAAGAGGTCAATGGCCAGCTGATTTTGGTGACTATGAAGAAGGCCTGTCCCCCTACCCACTGCTCCTCGGTAAGCTCGGGGGGGTTGGGGATTGGGGGCCTCCCCCATGGCCCAGGACACATGTCCTGTCATGGTTGAGAGGAGTGGGGGGTGTCTAGGGTTGGGTGCTATGAGAAGCCCCCTCCTTCCCTTGAGTCTCCCTTGGGGCTGGGCTAGAGCCCAGCCTTCCCCTCTCTGTGCCCCCCTGGAGGCTGGTGGAGTCTCCTCTCTTCTCTTCACCCACGAATCTCTGAAGAGTCAAAGGAAGTCCTGTTAGGGCCAAGACTCTGGGTCAGAGGAGGCCAGAACAATGCACTGCTGTCTGATGCCCCCTGGGGCACTGGCTGGCATGACTTTTGTTCCCCATGTACACAGGACCAAGTCACCAGGAGCGAAGACGGCTGCTGCCTAGTGTGTCCACCACCTCCACGTGAGTGAGCCTCCATTCTCCCTTCCGGCTGCCCACCCGATCTGGAAGTCTGGCTTCCTCTGGGAGAGGCTGAGGCAGGGGTTGGGGAGGGAATGCAGATGCGGCAAAAGTCACCCCAGAGAAGCCAGACAAGAGAACCCCCTGGGATGAGGCCCCGCCCACCCGGACCCAGAGTAGCCCTCCCTCCCCCTCCTCACCGCCCAGGCCAGGTCCCTCTGCCTACCTGTATGTAGCCCCTGGCTTGGCCCTACCTGATCCTGGAAGGTTGTGACCTTGAACGTTCTTTCTTTGCCTCAAAGAGGTTGACCCTTGTGCTGTGGGGCGCCACACCCAAGTCATCCGGAAGGATGGCTGCAGCTCCCCCACCGCACTGGAAGTCACCTACTGCCAGGGAAACTGCGGTGATACGATGTCCATGTGAGTGCACCTCCCCCAGCCCTCTCTCCTTCCCTGCCACCCTCGGCACACAGTGAGGGAAACCCCAACGACCAGCTGCCGGAGGGAGGGTAGGGCTGGGGTGCCCTGGGGACCCAAGGACTTGGGGCCAGCTGTCATCCAGAACCTCAGGGGCATGCCACCCAGGGAAGAAGGGGAGAGCAGATCGGCTTGGGCCAGCAGGGTGGGAACTAGGCTGGAAAAGCAGGGCTACTTGAGCGAAAGGTCAGTGAAGCCCAGAAATGAGAGTGAAGGGGGAAAAGGGGTGGGGCTGAGGACCCAAGGCTCCCCTAGGTAGGTTGGAGCCACGGCTGAAGGCATGGTGCGTGACCCTGGCCAAGTCCCTTCCCCTCTCCAGATCTGTTTCATTCTTGGTACAAGGAGGGGGCTAGCCTCGGGAGTCTCCCAGGTCAGTTCTAGCCTGAGCTGCTTAATGGATAGGCTAACCCAGGAGTAAGGCACTGTGGGCATGGAGAGGAAGAGGGGGACAGCGTACCCAGGGTCACAGCTGGCGCTCTGAGAGCACTTAATGGACACGATCGTATTGGAACCCACGCCCATTTTACTGATGAGGAGACTGAGGCTGAGAGGTGTTGGACGACACAGCGAGTAGGGGTGTCAGTGCTGGGGTTTGAACCTAGGGTTTTCCTGATTCCAAGAGCTGTGCTCCACATCAGCTAGACCAGGAGTGTGTGTGAGTGTGCGCGTCTGTGCGCGTGTGTGTGAGCAGGTGGAGTGCAGGCAGGAGTGCACAGATCGGGCTCTGAGGAGCTGAGAGTACCTGAGGCCCCAGCGTCATCCCCACCTCCTGTTCTCCCTGGTAGCTACTCCTTCGAGGCCAATGCGGTGGAGCATCGGTGCCGGTGCTGCAGAGAGCTGAGGACCAGTCAGAGGAACGTGTCGCTGAGCTGCCCCGATGGCTCCAGCCTGGCCTTCACCTTCACCCGGGTGGAGGAGTGTGGCTGCCAGAGCTTGCAATGTGACGGGCTGGACGTGGAGAGCAGCAGTTCGGGCGAGGACAAGTCAGCCCCGAGCCGGGAGCAGGGAGCCTCGGCTCACAAGGAGGAGCGGACCCTGCGCTGGAGAAGAGCCGCTCCTGGCTCCCAATCCCGGAGATAAAAGGGCACCAGGACTGCTTCGGGCAAGGGCTGGTGGACAAAGCCCCTGCACCCCTGGACCCAACCTCCCCGACATCTCTGTTCCCTCCTCATTTCAACCTCCATTATTGATATGACTTAAAGCCTGATGCTTCAGTGTTATGGGCAGCTGCAGCTGGTCCTGTCCAGTAGAAGGCCAGTGCGGGTGGGTGGCTGGCAGGATGGAGCACATCCTTTAGCTTCCTGGGATGCCAGCAGGGGAAGCTGATGTTGTCTGGATGTCCGGCTGACAGCCCCACTGCGCTGGCCTTTCCCCATGGCTCACCAGTGGGGTTTCCATGCATCTGTCCATTGCTGGGCTCAGCAGCACTGACTGTCACAAGCACTGACCAAATCCCTCTGGAGCCCCTAAGACCCAGCCCCTCCTTTCCTTCCCCAGCAGCTACTGCACATCAGCTGTATGAACGCCGGACCCCCCTCCCCCCAAGCCTTGCTTCCTGAGTGGCCAGCCAATGTCTTGTGGCCAAAAGCTTCAAGTGCAAGATTTTCAGAGACCCTTTGAAGTCAGGTAGCAGGGGGTTTCCTAACAGAATTTGGGAGGCTTGGGCCACGTCTGGCTCTGAGCTCTTTCTTCTCTAAGGATTGGCACTAGAGAGCAGGGCTCTGCTCTCTGCCCTTGTTCCTGGCCTGACTGGGGCTCCGACTGAGGGCAGGCACCAACCACCAGGCTCATTTCTCCTCATCCAAAAATGTTCACCTGATTGATTAGAAATAAACCTTCAGCATTTTGCAGTCTGGGTCCTGTCCTGATCTATCCATCTCCAGTGAGCAAACCACCTGGGAGTATGTGGGTTCCCCTGGGATGCTCCTCCCCGGGGAGCCACAGGGGAGACCCAGGGCATCACTTACTCATACCCACAACAGCAGTGAAGTGTCTGGAAACAGTTGGGGGTGGGGCAAGCTTAGCCCAGGATGAGAAGGCCGAGGGTAGGTGAACCCATCATGCCTGGTTTATTGCTCTGGGCCAACTGCTAGCCCTGGGCACTATGGGAGTGCAGCGTGAGGCTTCTGAAGCCCACTGAGGCCCAGGGTGCAAATGACTCCCCCAAGGTCACACAGGCAGCCAGTGACTGGATAGGGATTGGGAGTTGGAGAAAATTGGTCCTGGTTTAGCTTCAGGGACTTGGGCCAGACAAACGCATGGACTTTCAAGAAGGGGTAGGCAGATGAGCAGGAGACCCTCCCTTGAGGGAGTGAGGAAAGTCTGTCCTTGTAGAGTAAAGAGAGAATTTTGGAGCTGGAAAGGCCCTGGGGACCACAGTGCCCGCCCTCCTTCCCAAGCAGGAATCCTCCCCCGGGGCAGACTTCACTTAGCCTCTGTCTGAGCATTGCTGAGGACAGGGAGCTCACTACCTTACCAAATAGCCTATACGGAGAGTGCTCTAATGTTCAGAAGGGGGGATGGACTCTCTGGACCAAGGAGGAAGCTGAGGCTCAGAGAAGGGGAAGGAGCTTGCCCAGGTCACCTGAGATCTTGTGGCAGACCCAGGCTTAGTCTCCTGCTCTGACGACTCCGCCCCAATATCCCCTTGGGGTTCCCCCCCCTCCCCCCTCCCCAATCATCCAGGTAGACCTTCCCAGTCTCTACATGCACTGTCCCCATGGGGATAGGAGAGGGGTTGAGGCAGGGTTGAGGAGACTCCAGAGAAGATCTGGGAGAGTTCTCTGGTCAGCTCGTTGGCAGACAGGGGCTTGGTCACTGGGAGGCAATGAGAGCCAGGAAGGGCAGTGCCCGGGATGTCTGCGAAGTCCCCACTGGCCTCTAGAGGGCAATGAACCCTTGTTTAACACAGGTACCATAAGGCGTGGGTGTCCACACTGGCACCTGACAGAATGACAGTCTGAGACCGAGGTGGGGGTGGGGAGCATAGGAGAACACCAGAGCAGGAGGGGCAGCAGCAATGCACCCTCCTTGTCATGCCCCCACCCTGGACTCCAGTAGGGCTTTAGAACCTCTCGTCTTTGGGGGCGGGAGCACCAGTACTCAGAAACCCTGCTGGGCAGCAGGACAGGCCGGGTTGGACCCTTGACATTGAGTCTGTCTACCTGGTGGCTCTGTGAGGTCTCCGCCTCAGCCATACCTGGAGGCATCAAGTGGCTTTTATTCATTACTGTCTCCTGGGTACCAAAGGTGCTCTGGCCGTGTTTGTGGAATGAATGACCCAGACTCCCTGGGCTGCACTCAGGCCTGGCCCCTGAAGTCTTTGTCAGAGGGGCTGAGGCTCAGGTGGCCTAGCCTGTGAGGACCTATGGGCCTGAGCCCCAGCCAGGCGGCCCCAGCCTTTGATGGGCAGCTATCTTCACCTGTGGGTGGAAGGCTTGGCTGCCTCCCATATCTCAGGAACAAGACAGCTGAAGCTTAGCCCAGGGGCAGCTGGATTTATCCCCATCTGGGAGTCTGCCTACAATTTTCAGGGTCCTGTGGCCCAGGGAGGGGTCAAGCCTCTCCTTAGACAGGCAGCCTACAAGTAATTAGAACAGGCAGTCTCTGGGTGATTGGCACCTTGTGCCAGGGGCTGGCTGGAGGGCATAAGTAATCTCCCTCCTCCCTGTGCCAAGCCTGGCCCCACGCAGAGGTGATCCAGTTCTGGCCTGACACTGTCCCCTTTTCTGTCACTGTGGGTAGAGAGGAGCTGGGGGATGGAGTCACTGACACTCTTGTGACCTGATAGCAGGATTGCTGAAGGGTCTGTGCCAAGGAGGAGCCGGCTCACGAGGGTAGGGGAGGGGCTGTCTCTGGGCGGCCAGAGGCCTGGGCCCCCTCAGCTGTTTGCATTGGCTTCTTGTCAGCTGGGAAGAGCTGGGCCCAACCTGGGCCCACACAAAGAACTGCTTGATCAGGAGGTAATTCCTTCAGAGAGCCCCCAGCTCACCTCTGCCGGCCAGCCGAGATTATGCAAGTCAGACTTGCGGGAAGCAGAGACAAATCTGTACCCCCTCCCATTCACACAGCTTTAGCCCTGGAATCCTGGCTCCTTCCTCCTACCCACTCAGCCCCAGGTCAGTCAAATGGGCAGCAGCCTCAGCAAAGGCTGTGGCCTCCACAAGCTGCCCCCAGTTCTCCTTCCCAGAACTTCACAGTGCCCTCCCCCTGAATTCCACAATGAAAGTTGATCCCATGAGTTGGGCCACTGTCTCTAGAAGGCCCTGTTAAAATATGTGTGCAGCCTGGGGATTTGGTGTGAAGGCAAACCTGAGGGATGAGCAACTGGGGAAATAATCCTAGGTAGGGCTTTAGTCTGCCTCTGGCTGGCCTCTCCACTGACCACGGGTGAGACTCCTGTCCTCAATTCTTTGTCCACCAAGAAAGTTGGACCAGATGGTCTATGGGAGGCTGGTCTAAGTGGGCCTTCTTAGGGACAGGTCTAGACACCCGGATGAGGGAGAGGGTGGCCCAGGCATTCAGTGGGCTCTGAGACAGGGCTGGGTGAGGTATCCAAGGCAAGTTTGAGAACTGTGCCCTTCAAAGACAGATGATGATGGTTTTTAGGGCAAAAAGCATCAGAGTTGAAAGGGACCTCCCGTGGGAGACAATCAAGTCTGACCCCTTCCCATTTTACAGAGGGGGATCAGAGTCCACCCAAGGTTACATGGCAAGGTAGCAACAGAGACAGAAACAGAACTCAGGTCTCCTGACTCCCAGTCTGGAACTCTCTGCCCCTTGGCTTAGGCCACCTCCAGAATGGTGGAGAAGGGAGCGGTGTGCTTTCAAGAGATTTCTTTCATGCCTCAGTCTGTCACAATACTGGAGCCCTTCCGGTTCCCCCAACTTGCTCACATTCAGTCCCCAGACCAGCTCCCGGGCTCTCTCGGTCAGGCCATTCTGAGGTCAGAAAGCACAAACATTCCCATCGGCCTCCCTACAGGGCCAGGTGCTAGCAGGCTTAGCAGATGGTCTCTCCCATCCTGCCACAAGACTTGAGTGGGCAGACACAGTCCTTTGGCCCACTCATGGCCCAGGTGAGGCAGGAAATATCTTCACCAACTCATCAGCTCCCTTGGAGCAAGAGGCAGGAAGTGAAAAAAGAGACCCAGGGAGTTTGTTCGGTGGAGGAAAGATGATCTGGGCTCATGCAGGCTCTTCTTCTGACCCCAAAGTTGGGCAGCTGGCCCAAGTCCTGCCAAGGGGGATTAGCTGAAAGGTTAGCCAGTGATTACCTCTGAGTCACAAAAAGAGCCATTGGAACTTTCCCAGATGGAGTCACCAAGGAATTAGGTGGGGGTTTGGGGGTGGGGTCTCCTTTCTGTGGAAACCAAACCCAACCATCCAGGCACAGGGAGGGAGAATGGCTCATGGCTCGCCCCAGGAAGATGGAGGGCAGGGGGATGAGTGCCAAGTGAGGCCTTTCACTCAATAAGGCAATCTGACCCCAGGGGAGCCTGGGCTAGGAGCCAAGGGATGATTTCTTGGTCCTTGAGGGTACTTCCAGCATCTCAGCCTTGGTGGCCCCAAGGAATGGAAAGCACAGGGGATTTCTTCAGAGACATCCATCTATCTCTCTTTCCCTTTTCCTCTGTGTTTATCACTGTGCCTGGCACACAGATGTTGCTTAATAAGTGTCTGCTGATTGATTCATCTGTCTCTCTAGAGGTCCAGGTTCCCATTGCATCCAGTCCATCCCCTTCTGCACCCGTTGCGCCTCCCTCTATCTCCATCCATCTATTCCTGCGCCCCTTCATAGTCCCTTAGGCAGAGTTCCAAACTGTTCTCCAGAACGGTCAGATCAGTTCACAGCTTCACCAACAGTGAATTAATTTCCCAGTTCTCCCACATCTCATCTAATACTTGTCATTTTCCATTTCTGTTATATTAATCAATCTAATAGGTGTGAAATGGTCCCTCAGAGTTATTTTAATTTGCATTTCTCTAATCAATACTAATTTTGAGCACTTTTTCGTGTGACTATAAATATCTTTAATTTGTTCATCTGAAAACTGCCTGTTCATACCCTTTGACCATTTATTAATTGTGGAATGACTCATATTCTCATAGATTGGAAACAAGATATGAAACAAGGAGGCCCACTGTCATTTGATTCAGTTTGCTATATATTTGAGAAATGAGGCCTTTATTAGACAACCTGGATGTAAAATTTTTCAGTGAAACAGAAAACTTTCAAGCATTCCTGATGAAAAGACCAGAGCTGAATAGAAAATTTGACTTTCTGATATAAGATTCAAGAGAAGCATAACAAGAGAAACATGAAACAGAAATCATAAGGGATTCTATAAGGTTAAACTGTTTCCATTCCTACATGAGAAGATGATACTTGCGACTCTTTCCTAAGAACTTTATCATTTTTGGGGCAGTTAGGAGGAATCCATGCAGACATAAGGCATGGGTTTGAGATGGCTGTGATAGGGTGACTACAGAAAATAAAATTAAAGGGTAAGAAAGAGGAATGCAGGGGGCGGAGCCAAGATGGCGGCATAGCAGCAGCAACATATCGCAGCTCTCACATAGCCACCCCAAAATACCCATAAAATAGGACTCTAAACCAATCCTAGAACTCCAAAACTCACACAAAGATACTTCCCACTAAAGTCAGCTCAGGAAGCCCGGCTGTGCCCTGGGGGAGGAGCAGAGGAGCGGATTAGCCGCAGCTGCTAGCAGCGTTCAAAACTAGGTCAGTGGGAACTGTGGGGAGAAAAGCATCCGGCTGAAAGGCCTCCAGAGCGGAAAAGTGAAAGGCAGAAGTTTTACACCCGCCTTCACGTTGCAGCTTCCCGCTCGCGGCCTGCAGACAGCAGGGAGACTAAGCGATTATTCTGAGGCCAAGAGCTCTCGTGTTGAGCGGCCTGGATCTGGATCGTGGTCTTGGGCCTCAGTCCTGGAGTCTTCATTATCCAGTCAGCCGGAAGTAAATAGGAAGAGTCCCAGCATCTTCCTGAGAGCTACGGCAGCCGGGAGGACCCCAGCAATTTGGGACAGAGCTTTCCCTTCTGGAAGCAGAGCCCCACAGAGATTTAAAAAAAAAATCACGGACTGAACAACCATGAGTAAGAATAAGCATAAGAAGCAAAGTAAGAACAGCTCCCAAACCCTAGATTCCTTCTTAGGGGAAAAGAAAGATCATGGGAGAGAGAGGGAGGAGGAGAGCGC
>CM053592.1:197446941-197487458 GCA_028646515.1 Pseudochirops corinnae | reverse complement strand
GATCTAACTAATTGGAAAAACATCAATTGATCATGGCTGGGTCGAGCTAATATAATAAAAATGACAATTTTACCTAAATTAAATTACATATTTAGTGCCATACCAATCAATCTACCAAAAAATTACTTTATAGAACTAGAAAAAAAGTAATAAAATTCATTTGGAAGAACAAAAGGTCCAGAATATCAAAGGAATTAATGAAAAGAAATGCTAGGCAAGGTGGCCTAGCCATCCCAGATTTTAATCTGTATTATAAAACATCAGTCATCAAAACTACTTGGTACTGGCTGAGGAATAGAGTAATGGATCAATGGAATAGATTGGGTACATGAGAGTCAGCAGTCAATGACTATAGTGATCTACTATTTGATAAATCCAAAGTCCCCAATTTGGGGGATAAGAACTCACTATTTGACAAAAACTGGTGGGAAAACTGGAATATAGTGTGGCAGAAACTAGGCATAGACCATCATCTAACACCATATACCAAAATCGAGTCTAAATGGGTGCATGATCTAGGTATAAAGGCTGGTACTGTAAGCAATATGGGAAAGCAAGGAATAGTGTACCTGTCAGATTTATGGAGAAGGGTGGATTTTATGACCAAACAAGAGTTAAGAGAGCATTATAAAATGCAAAATGGATAATTTTGATTACATTAAATTGAAAAGTTTCTGTACAAATAAAGCCAATGTAAGCAAGATTAAGAGGGAAGTGGGAAATTGGGAAAGAATTTTTACAACCAGTGTTTCTGATTAAGGTCTCATTTCTAAAATATACAGAGAATTGAGTCAAATCTATAAGAATATAAGGCATTCTCCAATTGATACATGATCAAATGATATGAACAGTCAGTTTTCAGAGGAAGAAATTAAAGATATTGATAAGCATATGAAAAAATGCTCTAAATCACTATTGATTAGAGAAATGGAAATTGAAACAACTCTGAGGTACCACATCTCACTGGTCAAATTGGCTAAGATGACAAAACAGGAAAATGACAAATGCTGGAGAGGATGTGGAAAAATTGGAACACTTATGCATTGTTGGTGGAACTATGAACTGACACAACCATTCTGGAGAGCAATCTGGAACTGTGCCCAAAGGGCTGTAAATAATTGCATACCCTTTGACCCAGAAATACCATTTCTAGGGTTGCATCCCAAAGAGATCATAGAAGTGGGAGGAAGACCCATATGTACAAAATTTTTTATTGCAGCTCTCTTTGTGGTGGCAAAGAATTGGAAATTAAAGGGATGCCTATCAATTTGGGAATGGGTAAATAATCTGTGGTATATGAATGTAATGGAATACTATTGTGCTATAAGAAATGGGGAGCAGATGGACTTTATATTTACCTGGACAGACTTATACAAACTGATGCTGAGTGAGAACAGAAGAACTAGGAGAAATCTGCACAAAATTACAGACACAATATATGTGTGACGACCAACTTTGATAGACTGGACTCTCAGCAATGCAAAGTTATAAGACAACTCCAAAAGACTTATGATGGGAAAAGATGTCTACATTTAGAGAAAGAACTAGAAAGAACTAGAGAGAATAGAGTTCAAATGCAGATTGAAGTGAACTACCTACTCTCTTTTTCTTGTTTAGTTTTGTTTCTTGTTTCCCATTGTTCATTCCATTGGTTACGATCCTTCTTTACAACCTGACTAATGTCTAATGTGAAAGTATTTGCAGATGCTATACTTGGTTGCATGCCGTCATGACGGGGGGGGGGGAGGAGAAGGAGGGGGAGAAAATTTGAAACTCAAGGGAATGTGGAAGTGAATGTTGTAAACTAAAAGTAAACAAACAAATTAATAAAGACAAAAAAAAAATGAAGAGCAAGATGGCTTCAGAAAAACCTGGAAAGACTTATATGAACTGATGCAAAGTGAAGTGAGCAGAACCAGGAAAACATTTTACACAGTTACAGCAATGTTGTCATGATGATCAACTGTGAATGACTTAGCTATTCTTTTTTTTTTTCTTTTTTGGAGGGAGGAGGGCAGGGCAATTGGGGTTAAGTGATTTGCCCAAGGTCACACGACTAATAAGTGTTAAATGTTGGAGGCCATATTTGAACTCAAGTCCTCCTGACTCCAGGGCCGATCCTCTATTCACTGCGCCATCTAGCCACCCCAACTTAGCTTTCTCATCAACGATCTAAGACAATTTCAGAGTACTCATGATGAAAAATGCTATCTACCTCCAGAGAAAGAACTGATGGAATCTGCAGATTAAAGCATAGTTTTAAAATTTTTTCTTTATTTTTTTCTAGTCTGTTTTCTTTCTCAACATGGCTATATGATTTGCATGACTTCACACATATTATCTATCTCAAATTGGTTGTCTTTTGAGGGGGGCAAGAAAGTGAGGCAGGGAGAAGATTTGGAGCTCAAAAATTTTTAAAAAGATTGTGAAAAATGTTATTACATGTCTTTGGAAAAAATAAGAATTTTTTTAAAAAAGTAGAGAGTAGCACACACACAAAAGAAACTGTAGTTTGAATCTGGAAAATGTATTTCTGGCAAATCTGTGTGGATATGGAGATAATCCTTCTAATTTTAACTGTGGATAGCACAGGATGTGCATAAAGCAGGTGGACATGATGTAATTCAAATATGTGTTGTCATCAAATTGACTTTACCACAGTCTAAGTCCTTTTTTTGGCTTGTTATTTTATTACTAAAATTATATTTTATTTTTAAAATTTTATTAATTTTGTTTATTGAATTCATTAAAAAATTATCAAGTCTATGGCAAAAGCTAAATTTCAAAAGCCAATTGGTGTTTGATAATAGTGATTGAGGATAGGTCTCATTCAGAAAAATTTCAATCTTTTCCCTGAACTAAAATGAATTATAATAAAACCTTTTTCCCCCTTTTCTTCATGAATGAGCATGACTGTATTTCAATAAAACTATTTAAAATGTAGAAACCATTCTTATCTCATGGATTGTACACAAACAAGTACTGGAATTAGTCTATGGGCCTACAGTTTGCCAACTTCTGATCTCTACAACTTCACTTAGTGATCTCATCAGCTCCCATGGATTTAAAGACCATCTCTATGCAGATGGTTCTTAGGCCTATGTCTCTAGTATCAACCTCTTTCCTGATCTTCAGTCTCATGTGTCCAACTGCCTATCAGAAATGTAGAACTGTATAACTTAAATGCAACATATCCCAAACTGGACTCATCGTCTTTCTCCCCCAAACCCTTCCCTCTTCCTAATTTTCTTACTACTGTAGAGGAAACCCCCATCCTCCCATTCCTCATGCTCCCAACATAGGAGTTATCCTGGTCTCTTCAATCTCTCTCACTTCACCTCCCCCCCAGATCAAAGCTGCTTCCAAGGCCTGTCCATTTCACCCCTGCAGCATTTCTGGTCAATTCCATTTCTTCAGTCTCTCTGCCTGATTTCACCTCTGCTACATCTCTGGCTGAATTCATTTCTATGGTGTCTCTTGTAGATTTCACCTTTGCTGCAGCTTGGGCAGTTTCATCTCTGCTGCATTTCTGGTTGATTTCACTTCTGCTGCATCTCTGGTTGATTTCACTCCTATAATATCTTGTAGTGCCAATGCAATATTTATAGTGCCCACAATTATGATAAAGACCATGACTATAAGTATCACATAATGTTTGATTGCAAAATATATCAGACTCTGCAGATACAGGATAGAACGGAAACATTTATTTTAGATACCAGAAAACTGAATCCCAAAACCAGTAAGCCGATTCCATCATAGTACCAAAGATTTTCAGAAGCCATAATAACGCTGAGAGCCATAGCATCCTTCAGCCTTCCCACAAACCAATACAAGATCAATATCTACTCATGAGCCTATCTGACTTCTTTCCTGAGGTATTCCTTTCACCCTGACCATCTGGCTAGCTCTGACTACCAGCTTCCTGTGGGCTCTACTCCACCCTTTAGGAAATTCCCTCCATCACAGGCTCCATGTGATTACATTCAGCCTATTAGGGGGCAGAGTTTACTTTCAAAGCAGGAGACGTCTTCAGACTCCCCCCTAGGTCTATTAAGGGGCAGGGAAGATCTTCAAATTCCCATTCTCGTTACATGTCTCTGGTTGATTTCACCTCTGCAGCATCTCTCAGTGATTTCACAACTACACAATCTCTTACAATACATCACCCTCTCTCCTCTGACACAGCCTGATGGGGGATGTGTAGTTCTTCCCGGGAACATGAGCGCCAGAATATTCTGAGAATGCAGAAGGACAGTAACACCAAAACACAGAAGTCATGACGACGTTATGTCTCTGGGTCAGTGTGTCCTGTTTTATTCTGCATTTCGTGACCCAGATGTTCTGTTGATATGCTCTGTTCTGGGGACGTGAGCTCCGTCCTTCCTTTTCGTGCTTACCCGACCCTTCTGGCGTCAGAGCTGATTACAGGGGAGGTGGGCTATTTGCCAAGGGGCTCAGTAGGGGGATAAAAGAGGAGAAGCCCCGGGAATGAAAGACAGATGGATATGGATATGGATGGATGAAGAGAACAATAAAGCTGTCTGCATATCCCTAACTCTTCTGGCTCCTGACTCCACTTTGTGGAATGCGCAGGCCGCATTACTGGGAGGTGCACCGAAGACCCTAGAGGAGGGTAAGGCTGGCTGCCCACTGGCATGAGGCCAGGTCAACAGCCCTCACTCGGGACCAGGCCCTCATCATCTCATGCCTGGACCACTGCAATGGATGCTGGAGGGTCTGCCTGCCAAATCTCTCCCTCCTCCAGTCCATCCTCCACTCAGTTGTCAAAGTGATCTTCCTAAGGAGTAGTTCTGACCACGTCACTCCTTTGTTCAGTCAATTCAGTGGCTCCCTATTGCCTCCAGAATCAAGTATAAAGCCTTCCATTTGGCTTATCCCTTGATAATCTGGTTCCTTCTTACATCTCTAGCCCCTTTACACGCTCTTACGTTTTCTGCTCCCTCTCCATCCCTATACAATCATTGGCCCAGTGACATTTACCTCTTTCCTGTTCCTTGCACAGATATTCTATCCCTCACTCCAAGTATTTTCTCTGGCTTCCTCCATTCCTAGAACTCTCTCCCTCCTCCCCTCTGTCTCCTGGCTGTTCCTTTAAGTCCCAGATAAAATCCTGTCTTCCACAGGAAGACTTCCCCTTAATGCCAGTGCCTTCCATCCCTTCATTGTTTCCTATTTATCCTGCACGTGGCTTGCACACACACAGGTGCTTCTATGTTGTCTACCCCATTGGTCTGTGAGCCCCTTCAGAGCAGGGCTAGCATATTTGCCTTTTTTAGTATAGTGTCTTGCATGTAGGAGGTGCTCAACCAATGCCAGCTGAATGACAAACTAACCACTGACTTTAAGAGAGAATGCTGGCTAAAGACAGGGTAGAGGCTGGGAAATGATGGTCCCTAGAATGGTCCAGGAAGGGCTTAAAAATCCTAAGGTCTATTAGAGCTAGGGTGGGGGGCTCTCGGAGACTCAAGACTCATGTTATTGATGGAAGACTGAGGTCCAAGGGGAAAAGATTCAGTCAAAGGCACATGGGCCTCCTGGGTCCCAGCTCAGGGATCCCACTTACCCACTCATCACATACACTGAACCTCAGGGAGTGGGCAGGACTGGGGCTGGCCATTGAGGAGGACACTCTGGGTATATTGAAGTACCATTGCACCAGGTCTATTCCTGTCCCTGCCACACCCATTGCTGCACACTGACTCTGGGTTCAGTCAGACCAGGAGAGCTGGGAAAGAGGCAGTGCCTGACACCCAGTAAATGCTTATTGCCTGACTATCTGATTGGTTGGCTAGTTGTTATGAGTCCCTGAGCCCCAGGAGCAGCCTCAGCTCAGCTCCAGCCTTGGCCAAGGCCTTTCTTAAGTTTCTTTGTCCTTGGGCCTCAGGTTGCTAAAGAGGAAGATGGAAGCTATCAATGCCAAGTCCCTCCACCCACTTCCTCCTCACTCTCAGTTGGTCAATATTAGCCAAGGACTCTGTGTCCACAGGCTACACCCCTGAAACAAAACCAGCAAGTGGTGAAATCCCACTGATGGCTCATGGCTCCCATCCTTACTCTGAAATGCAATCATCAGGAATTTGGATCCTGTAAACATGTGTCCTGTTTCCTGTTGGAGGCTGACTGGCTACCAGAGACCAGGAGTTCTCACAGCATGTGTGTCTCAGAGATCCCAAGCAATCCCTGGACAGCTGCAGCAGAGGCCCCTGCAGGAGATCAGACCTGCTGGTCTCTGCCGGACAGACTCCGAGATCACGATGTCATAGTTTTAGAATCAGAGAGACTGACCCTGCCCTATCTCTGCCAGAGTCTGGTCCAGATCTGCCTCACTGACTGTAGTGCTCTCTGGCCATCTCCTATGTACCACTCACTTCCTCGCACACTTTTCTTTGCACCCCTCCCTCCCATTTCCCTAGCAACACTGCCATTCCTGGGAAGGACAGTTCTTGTATGATCCTCCCCTCACCGTTGCTATGACTCCTTAGTCCAAAACCAGCCTTTCTGGCCACCATTCTCCCATTTGTGTTCCCTCTCCTTACTAGAATTTAAGCTCCTTGAGAGCAAGAGAGTATCTCAATTTTCTATTTGTGGTCAGTGTCTGACAAATAGTAAGAACTTAATGAATTCTTCCCTCCTTCCTTCCTTCCCCCTTTCCTCCCCTCCCTTTCCTTTCCCTTCCCTCTCCTTCCCTTCCTTCCCTTTCTCCCTCTGCCAGGAAAACCAAAAGGCAAAAGCTTGCACTGGCTTGGACTACTGTCTGACATCACTCAGTGCTGTAAGACTACTCAACCAGAGAACTGAGGAATAGAAGGGACAGGAGCAGGAAGCTAGAGTGTGTGTAGATCCACCGGGGCTAAGGGAAAGGGGCCATCTGGGACCAGAGTGGGACAGTGACTTAAACCAGTGAAACATGAATTTCACAGTATGAGACAAAGTTGAGGCCCAGCCCCCAGAGAAACCACAAAGGGAAAAGATTCAGAAAGTGGCTTATGATTTCATTTTTGTCTCCATTAGGGTCTGTCTCTTTTGTTTGTGATCCCTGAACCTACCACTATTTTTATTGAACTATGGTCTGTAAAGGATATAACTAGTTCTGCCTTTTTACATTTGTTTACAACATCTCTGTGCCCTAATACAGAGTCAAGTTTTGAAAAAAAGTTCTGTTGGAGCTTCAAAATATGCAGATTCTTTAATAGTGCCATTTAGAAGATGGAACGTCTTAGCTCTAGTTTATCAGAAATTTTGTTCAGTTCCATATTTTCTCTTTTATTCATCTTTTTTTTCTAGATTTGTCCAAAAGTAGAAGAGAGACATTAAAATCTCCTGCCACTTTTGTAATATTGTCTATACCTCCCTGTATTTCAGGTAATTTTTTTCCTTTGTGAATTTCTATGCCAAGGCATTTGGGAAATGTGTTTGATGCTGCTCTTGGATTGCTGTCTGTGATTCCTTTCAGCATAATGTAGTTTGTTGTTTATCTGGTTTTATGTGGTGAATTTTTGTTTTGCTTTGTCTAATAGCATGGCTGTAACTCCTGCATTTTAAAAACTTACCTGATATAGGGTAAAAAAATGTTTATTCTGTGTATGTCTTTATTTTTTATAGTGTTTCTTGTAAGCAACAAATTTTAGGTTTTGCTTTTTTATCTAAGTTGTCATTCTTTTTCATTTTGGCAGATTGTTTAGTCCATTAATATTTAGAGTTATGACAATTAAGTTTATATTTTCCTCCTTCTGTCTTTAATATTTTTTCCCAAATTAGGATTTTCCCACCTCCTCTGTAGGGATAATACTTGGTCTCTTTAGTAATTTTAGCTCAATCTGTTTAAGACAATCCTTTTCCCACTGAATTTTCTGACCTTTAAGTACTCCCCCTTTCCCTAGTTTAAGAGTTCTAGGAGTATTTTTCTTCTTTTTATCTGGTTATCTAATTCCATTCCCCCTTTTTTCTTTCCGTTATGTTGTCAAATAAAATCTCCCTTCCTCTCTTCCCCTCCAACTCATTTTATTTATTAGTTTTGAAGTTGTTCTTTTTTCCTGTCTTTTTCTTTTAAAACTTTCTTTTTCTTCATTATTTTTCTTTTTAAAAAAATCTATTGTAGATTTTTCTTCTTTGGTTTATGACTCTAATACTTATTTATTCCTTCTTTCAACTCTAAATTCCTTATGGAATTAGTGCTTCTGAGGTATCTCTTTGGGTTTATGTGTCTAAATAATTTGGATGCTATCATTTTATGGATTTTGCCCTGTCCTCTTTTTCTGTTTTTCTTGTTCTTAGAAATACCACTTGCTTGTAGCTGAAGAAACTGAGGCAGACAAGTTCAGTGACTTGCTCAGGGTCATATTTAGTAAGCACCTGAGGTTGTCTTTGTATTCAGGTTTTCCTGACTCCAAGCCCAGAATTCTATCCACTGCACCAAGTAGCAACTATTGTAAGGTCCTCATCTTCATTTATGCAATAACATTTTTTCAGTGCAAGCATTCTTCAGTGGGGCCCTCTCCCATCACTGAAGTAAAATATACTTCTCTCCAGCCCAGATTTCAACCCCTCCTTTTCCCTCCTTACCCTTTCTTCTGTGGACTCTCTTCTTCCTGAAAGGCTTTAGGAGTCATTTTTCCCTTCATTACTAACCTTTGATTAGGGCACATCACATGCTTCCCTATATCTTCTCTTTTCCCTTTTAGGAATCTCCTCATTCTTCTATTTGTTCCCACAAACAGGCTTTGATTCCCCTGTAGGAGGGTGTTGTGAGGTTTCTCCATGGTGCATTAGATCTGCCTCTCCTCTGTTGAGGTTTGTGCGCCTTCTATCTGAATGGTGACTCTCTTTACTCTTTTGGTGGTGGTGGTCTGGCTTGCTGTGTTTGCTTCCTTTTCTTGCTTTTCTGTTGTCTGGGGTGTTTGAAAAGTTAATCCTATTTTCAGGCTTGGTTTTCTATGGGAAAACTCCAAAGCAATCTGGAAGAAGTTAGGCTTCGATAAACATCTTATGCCATGTTCCACAATGCATTCTCCATGAATGGATCTGTGACTTGAATAGTAGAGATCATTGTATAAAAATAGAAGAGAAGCAAATGATATAACTCTCACAGCTATGGGCAGAAGATGTATTCTTAATCAAATAAGGGATAGAGGTGATTATAAAAGAGATAACTTTGGTTACATGAAGTTGGAAAAAGAATCTGAATCAAATTTCCCTGATGAGGGTTTGGTATCTAAGATATATCTATATCTATATATCTATATCTATATCTACATGCCAAGAGCCAT
Organism: Pseudochirops corinnae; assembly: GCA_028646515.1. Lineage (NCBI taxonomy): Eukaryota > Metazoa > Chordata > Mammalia > Diprotodontia > Pseudocheiridae > Pseudochirops > Pseudochirops corinnae. The sequence continues at coordinate 197,478,168 of CM053592.1, read as the reverse complement.
TCCCCAATAGATAAGTGGTCAAAGGATATGAACAAAGCAATTTCAAAAGAAAAATTGTAGACTATTAAACACCATATGAAAGAATGCTCCACATCACTAATAGTTAAAGAAATAAAAATTCAAATAACCCTGAGATTTCACTCCAAACCCTTCCAATTGACAAAAATGATAAATGGTGGAATAGTAAATACTAGAGGAGTTGTAGAAAGACAGGCACACTAATACATTGTTGGTGGAATTATGAATATGTACAATAATTTTGGAAAGCAATTTGGAATCATGAAAATATGACTAAAATGTCCATATCCTTTGACTTAGAGATTCTAATACAAGGCTTTGATAAAAAGAAAGGCCCCATATACTAAAATATTTATAGTAAGACATTTTGTAATAATAAAGAATTAGAAACAAATTGGATATCTATCATTTGGGGAATGGTTAAACAAATTATGATACAAGAATGTAATGGAATATGACTATTCTGTAAGAAATTATATGTGTGGTGGATACAGAGAAGCCTGGACAGAGCTACATGAACAGATGCCGAAGGGCAGGGAGGGAGAATATCAGTGCAGCAGCAAGGCTTGGGGATGGCTAGGAGACACAAGGATACATAAAGTCAAAGCTCAGTAATTAGGGCACCTGATGTTGGAGGTAGGATAGCTTTGGGATGGCCAGAAAAGATCTAAGCCAGGGGCAAATCAGCTAAATGGTGAAGATGTGTAGGACTGATACCTTCTTGAATAGAAGGCCCTTACCCATGCACCAGGGTCAGAAAAGGTGGAGAAATGGAGTCCAGAAAGAGGACTGTATTCTCCCTCCCCCAGCCCACACTAACCATTTATTGGAGTCAATGCCTCCAACCTGGAGTGGAGAGAGACATGTGAAGGACAAACATGGATGTACATGTGACCCAGGCAGGTGCAGAAGGAGAGCCACCCAAGGAAGGGAGTAGTTCCAGAGACAGGATTCCTTAGTTCAGAAGAAGAATGGCTGCTACAGTCTCAACAAAGACCCTCCAGGAAATGCTCATGGTCACCACTGTGGCCTCTCCTGAGGAGCCCTGTGTGTGTCTGTGAGAAACTGTAGCCAAAACTTTTAGGGGGTTGGTATTTGTGCTGACTGTTCATGCTGCATCACCTTAGTAAAATACTTGAGGCTAATTGAGGTTACTGGTCGCTAATCAACAGGAAATACAATGACTGACTTGTGAGTGAAAGAGCTAGAAGCCACAAACCTTTAAGACTTACCCTGAGAAGACTGAAGGGGAGAAATAGCTGTCCCTCTCTGGGGACCTGGACCACTGATGCAAGTAAGAATTGGGAGAGATAGCCCTAGAGGGGATGTTACACAGTGGAAATCAGTGGTGTGATTTGGTAAGCAGGAAATGTGATCTTGGGCTGACTTGAGAGGAGTCACATCCAGAGCCGAGAAGGTGGCATTCTGTCCAGACCAGATCTGAAGTACTGGATTTAGTTCTGGATACCCTAGTTAACAAGCTGGAGAGGAGCACCCAGGATAGAGAAGGACCTCGGGGTCAGGCTGCATGGGGATTCATTAAAGGACCTGAGGATGTTCAACAGGGCTCATGTTAGAAGGGCTCTCATGTGGAAGCAGGTGTGACATGTTCTGCTATGTCCAAGAGGGCAGAAGTAAGAGCATTGAGTGGACATTTCAGATAGAAAACTTTAGGCTTGATGCTGGAGCTGTCCAAACAAAGAATCAGCTGCCACAGGATGTAATGGGTTTGCTGTCATTGACAGTCTCCAAAGAAAGGCTGGATAGTCACTTTTGAGAGGCAACAAAGGAAAGATCTCCAAATGTGGCTGGGATATAAGCCACTCTTTCAGGCTCTGCATCTCTGTAGGTCATATCTGGGCTGCAACCCAAGCCTTTAGTGCTCAGTGCAGCTAGCTGCCTCAAGGGCGGAGTCCTAGTGTTGTAAGCATGGGCTCATCTCCATCACCTTCCTCACCACTGGGACATTCATGGAGGACAATTCAAGATCAGGACACGGCTCATTAGTGGGTCTCCTGATTTCTGACATGATTCATCCATCTCTGTCTCCCTACTGGCTTAGGGAGTAGGAAGGCAGGAATGGACCCAAGGTACTCAGGGTTGGCACTCAGTATCTCACAGAAAGCTTTGTATATCCAAGGAGAGCATGGGTGAATCTGAGGCCCTAATCCCAGTAGGAGGGTATGAAAAGGGCTCCCTTAAGTCCTGCCTCTGACCCTCTTTCTTTCTTATTTCTTCTGTCTGTCATTCCAGGCAGAGAAGTAGGGAGTGCCCATTCTCCTCCTTCCCACACTAGGCTCTTACCTGATCTGAAGGAAACTAAAGCCAGGCATGAGCAGAGGTTACATGGATGAGCGCCTTCTTGAGTGCACACAACCCATGTAGACACATACGCACACATTAAGAATGTCAATAATCTCTTTCCTGGAGAGAAGGGAGGTGCCTGTTTGTCTATGACACTTTTTAATCTCTGGGCTAATGATTGGGGTTGAAGGCTCTTGGACACTTGATCCATATTTGCTCTAGGGGGCAGGGATCCTAGAATCTTCTGGCTCAGAGCTGGAAGGCACCTCGGGCAGTGACCAGTCTAGTACCTTCCCTTTAAGCTGAGATTGGAAGGGACTTGTCCAAGGTCACACAGGGAGTAAGGATGAAGCCATGAGTCAGACCCAGTTTGACCAGGATCAAGGGATCATTCTATTTAACTCTAGCCTATTCCAGGCTGGTGAAGGGCAGAGATGGATGAATCATGTCAGAAATCAGGAGACCCACTAATGAGCTGTGTCCTGATCTTGAATTGTCCTCCATGAATGTCCCAGTGGTGAGATTTCACATCTTTATTATTTTTGTTCTAATCCTAGACAAAGACGAGGGAGGCATTTGGCTCCATGGCCAAGTCAGGCTAATAAGCTTTTAATAACAATAAGCTTTTATTCGTTTATTTTTATTTAATAATAATAAGCCTGTAAGTACTTGCTATGTGCCAGGATGTTGGCTATGAAAGACAAATAAACTATAATCTATGGGCCCTGCCGTCAAGGAGCTTATATCTTAATGGAGGAGCCAATAGGGACACAGAACAATGAGTCACAAAGCAATCAGGGGTGAGGTGGGATCTAAAGGGGGCTTTCTGGAGAAAGCTCAGGTCCTGTGAAGCAGAGCTGAGGAACGAAGGTGTCCCAGGTACAGATGGAAGCCTGGGCAAAGACTCACAGCCCAGTGAGGGAGAATTGAGTTTAGGGAAATAGTTACCACGTCACCTGGGTTAAGACATATAACATCTTGTCTGTGAAATGAGGCTGGAGAGCCATCCCTGAATCTCCCAGCCAGAGAGGCTTTTGATTGTCAGGTGACCCACACCAGACTTGAAAACAAATCCTCTGCAACAGTTCTGACAAAACAGTCACCCAGTCTCCTTGTGAGGACTTCCAGTAAATGGGAAGTCCTCATCTCCCAAGACAGAACAGTCCACTTTTGGAATTGGCTCCATTCTGCCTGGTTCTGGTGAGCAGGACTTTCAGAAACCCTGTGGGAATGGGAGGCTGGACAACAGGAAACCCTACAGTAGAATGGGCTGCCAGGTGAGGTGAGGATGCAAACCCATGGTGCCTCCCCACTCACTGGGATGGATGAGGGAACTGAGATTCTGGGCTCCTATGCCAAGTTCCAGGAAGGTTCGAGCCACACTGTGAAGGGCCCCAAGTGCCAGGCTGGATCCTGAAGGTGACAAAGAACTGCTGAAGGTTCAGAGCATGGGCTGCTAATGGCAAAACTCCCACCACCGAACCCTTATGCCTAAGGACAAAGAGCACAAGAATGTCTCTGTTCCAAGAAACGCCATTAATCTTGTTCCTGGTCTCTGCGGTTTAGAGTATGTTGACCCAAGAGTCTGTCCAGGCTTACATTGCCAGGAAGACAAGGGAACTGAGCCTGACAAGTTTGTTCTCCACTCAAAGACCATAGAGATTTTCTCCTCCCAAAGGCTAGATTATTGGCAAAGAGGGAAACAAGAAGCTGACTTCCCCCCTCTTCCCTTTCTTTCCTGTTTTCTGTTCTCTGAACTGTGAAGATATAAACCCTGGTGAGCAAACAGGCCATCTGATCCATCCACACACACACACACACACACACACACACACACACACACACACACACACACACATCATCAGCACACATCCGGGATGTCTCAATCGGGACCCTGGCACACAATGGGGCTGAGTGTTTGAATCTATCCCTGTGCATCCACCCCCAGCTCCAGCTCATCTGCCCCCAGCTCCCAGGAATGTTCTCTGAGGAGTCACAGCAGAGAGTAACTAAATACTTGCCTCAGACTGGTGAGCCCCTGACACCAGGAGTCAGCCAGTCCTACTTGAGGACATACTATGTACCAGGCATTGTGCTAAGCATCAATCATGGACTGTGACAAAGAAGTGATTGTCGGGACTGCAGCTGGAACTGCAGGGTAGCAGTCTCCCAGAAGCCCCTGAGGAGCGGGCAGTGCTCCCCTGACTCTGGCTTCATCCCAAACTCCAGCACTCAAGGCTGGTCCCAGGGGTAGTGTGTTGCAAGTCAGAAGGGAGAGGAGCTGGAGATGTCACAGAGATTCAGAAGTTTGGAGAGGGGCCAAGCAAGGATTCCACCCCCCCCTAGAGTATCCTCAACAGGGAGCCATCCACCTTGCTTTAAGGTCTCCAGTGATGAAGAACTCACTCTGGAAGGCAGCACTTTCCAGTTTAGGACATATCTGGCCATGAGGACATTTCTCTTTTCCTCAAGCTACCACAGGTTGGAGGATTAACACCTCTTAGAGCTGGTCCTTTCAGGCCCAGGCCAGTCCTTTCTCCTGTGCACCTCCAGCAACAGAAGAACTGATTTCTGCACCAGGGTGCCCATGCAGTCCTGTGCTTGGATATGCTGGAGGAGTCACACACAGCCACACACAGGAGGACACACAGACCTTGCTTTGGGGCATCTCCTGTTCTCAGGAAAGGCCAGACATTCCCAGCAAGAAAGGTTGATGTGTAATGGGCTCTCAGGCAGGATGTGTGTGGCAGGGGCTCAGGAGAAGGAGTGATCGGTGTGAAGTGAGGTAGTCCCAGAGGCTTCATGGATGCTGTAGCCCTGGGCAGGGTTCACATCTGTAAAGGTGGAGGGGAGGGGGAGAAGTCTAGGGGTGGAGGGAGGCTGGGCCAGACCTTAAAAAGGACCAGGAAAGAGAATTCGAGTTGTCTGGCGACTGAAACTGGCAATGATTCTCCCCACACTCCCAGGGCCCTGTGTGTCAGAGATGGAGCTCAGGAAGGTCCTGATCACAGCTCCCTGTCCATGGTACTATACTACTTCTCAGAGGGGGCACCTGGATTGCCCCTGGATGCTTCTCATCAGGCAGCCTGTCTTGTCACATCCCATGGCTGACATTTCTTGAGCTTGAGGTTCACTGAACCCACCAGACCTTTTTCAGATAAACTTCTCCCACACTTGCCTTAGGGTGGAGGTGATTTTGGAAACCCAAGTGTAAATCTTGACCCATCTCATTCCAATACCCAGCCACATCTTTTTAGATCCTGACTCTGCCATGTGTTGGTCACCTCTCCCAGCTGGGAGACATTAGCAAATACGGCAAGTGGTCCATCTCATCCTTTATCCAAGTCATTCCTAAAACAGCCAAAAAGCCCAGGGCTCAGCACAGACCCTTGGGGCCCTCCCCTAGAGACCTCCTTCTGGGCTGAGAGTGACTATTCCTTGGGTCTGGACAGTCAGAGAGCTCCGAATCCTTCAGCTAAATGATCATTCAGCTCACCTTTTTTTCCATCTTTTCCAGAAAAACAATGAGAGATTTTACCAAAAAAAATTTTTTTTTACAAAAATCTAAGTAAATTGTGTCTCCAGCATTTCTCTAATCTACCCGTCTAGTAATGCTGTTGTCAAAAAAGGGAATAAGGTGAGTCTGCCACGAGCTAGTCTGGATGAAGCCCAGCCCAGGTCCCAAGGGTCCTGCCTCTATTTCTGGGTGTTCACTGACTACCCCTTTGGTCACTGGCCAGAACCAGAGTCACGGTCATTGGCCTAGAGTCTGCTAATGGTTTTTTTCATTTTTTTTCAGAGGGTGGTGGTGGTGAATGGAGTTAGCAGGGGTGAAAGAAGGCTGAATGGGAAGATTTGTCCTTCTCTAGTCCTGAGGTTATTTTCTGGTCTCATCTCACACTAAGAGATTTTTCTCCCGCTTCTTTTCCTCTCTTCCTTCTTCCCTCCCTCTCCTTCCTTCCTTCCTTCCTTCCTTCCTCCCTCTCCTTCCTTCCTTCCTTCCTTCCTACCTTCCCTTCTTCCTTCCTTCCTTCTGTCTTTCTTTCTCTCCATCTCTTTCTCTCTGTCTCTTTCTTTCTTCTTTCTTTCTTTCTTTCTTTCTTTCTTTCTTTCTTTCTTTCTTTCTTTCTGTTTTTCTTTTTTGTCTTCACTGAACTCCCATTGCCAACAAAGCTCCAAAGGAACTTCCAGTCTGGAGAGGGGGGTAAAGTGGGAGACAACTACACATCTAGCCACAGTTCTGTTTGTGGTCACCATGATGAGGCAATGGTCCCTGGCCTCCTGTTTTTTCTGAAGAAATCTGGGGAATTGTCCAGGGGCCAGGACTCCAGTCACTGAGTCCTTCCTCCTGGGTTTACCCTACCACCTTGGCACCTCTCCAAGGGCAAACATACATGGTGCCCACTCCCAGGGAGGGGCAGTCCCTAGCACTGGCCCACTCCCCTACTGCTGCTGCTGCTGGCCCAAAGCCCCACCTCCCCAGACCCTGGCATGGGAGCTGCAGGGGAGCCAGTGTGGCCCTGCTATATAAACTTTGGCTGCCTGTGGCAGAGCTTTGCCTGCCCACCACCCTTCCTTGGGGCCCTTCTGTGCCATAGGGGCCACTCAGCATGGGCACAGCAAGGGAGCTTCTGGACCTTCTCTGGACCCTGGTGATTGCCATCTTCATAACGCACCAGGCAGGTAAGCACCCCCCAACCCCCAATGTTCTTCTCACTTAGCTTTGTGTAGGGCTCTGGTGGGAGCCTCCTCAGGCCCCCATAGGCTGTCCAGGGCTGGGGGCTCACAGTCTTTGCAATGGAGAGTTGCCACGCACCCTCTTATTGCTCTTCTATCAATACTTGAAACTGGAGTGTGGCTGCCCCTGTGCCAAGGCTCCTGCTCTGGTAAAGCCCACTGAGAAAGGGTGAGATGCAGGCAGCAAGAGCAGCACCTCTGCCTCCTGAGAAACAAGCTGTGTTCCAAGCTCTGGGCTGGGCCAGAGACAGGCACAATGCCTGGGTCCCCTAGGCTTGGGGAAGGATGGATACCCTCCAAGGCAACCTAGAAGGGTCCCATGGGCAGTCGGGTGACTCCTGAAGAGCCACACTAAAGGGAGAAAGTCCCAGGCTCTCAGAGCTCCATCCTGCAAGTGTGGCACACTTGCAAAGTGCTAGCATTCCACAGATAGCTGAAGAGGATTAGAGCTGGGCACAGGCTCCAGTCCTGTCTGGCCTCACCAGGTAGATTCTGGCTGTTAATAAGTCCTTTAATACTTACGGTCAACAGCAAAACTTCGGGCTCCAGTGGCTGCTCAGCCTTTGGCTAGTTATTCCTGTCAGATGAGAGGAGACAGGGAGAAGAGAGGAGATGAGAGGAGAAAAGAGAAGAGGAGAGGAGAGGAGAGGAGAGGAGGGGTGAGGAGAGGAGAAGGAGAGGAAAGGGAAGGGGTGAGGGAAGGGAAGGGAAGGGGTGAGGGAAGGGAAGGGGTGAGGGGAGGGAAGGGAAGGGAAGGGGTGAGGGAAGGGAAGGGAAGGACATCTTTGCACATCAGAGAAGAGTAGGACTCTGCAGTCCTGAGATCACAGACTTGGAGCCAGAAGAGCCTGTAGAGACCCCTCTCTTTCTCCTGAGTGGGACTGGGATCCACCAGCTCCTATCTCCCCTTCTCCCCAAGGCTGCTTGCCCTGGCCAGCCTTCTCCTTCCACTGTCCTATTCAGAAATGCCCCATCGACAGCCAAAGGAGGGTCCCCCTTCCAGCTGCCTCCTCAGGAGATTGCACACACACTCACACACCCACACCCACACCCACACACACATGTGAGCACACACCTTCTAACTGCCCCCTCATTCACACAGGCCTGGGAGTTGGCAGAAAGGACACTGGCTTTGCCATAAAATCATCTGGAAAGTCACCTCCTTGAAGCCTCAGTCTCTGCCTCAGCAAAGTGAGGGGGCTGGGCTCCAGGCTCTCTCTGGACCTTTCTACCCCTGACACCTGGGAATGCTATTCCTTGGTAAATAAAAGGGGGACTGATTTCAGCTGGACAATGACTCTTAATGTTTAATCCCTAAGAAGAGGATCAGGAAGGTTCTGTAGGGTCTGAGGGTGAGGGCAAGGAATATGCATGGCAGGGGCAGCTCAGGCTCAGCCTTCTGGAGGCAGGGGCTCTCCCCACCTTCCTTCTTCCTTTAGGAGCTCCAAGAAAGACATGGGGAATCCGAGGATGAGACAAGATGACAGGGACAGTGGGAGGAAGGAGGGCTATCAGGCACCAAACTGGAGCCTTAGGATCTGATCCAGGTGTGCCCCTTGTCCAGGGACGTGAGAACAGGATCATCTGGAAACTGCTGAGGGTCCTGGTGCCAGGGGAGAAAAGAAACCCCTCCTTCCTCTCTCTGGGTCTCTCTGTCTTTGTGTCTCCCAGCTCTGTCTCTGTTTCTCTGTCTTAGCTTCTCTGTCTGTCTGTCTCTATATTTCTGGCATCTTCTGTCTCCCTGTGTCTTTCTCTGTCATTGTCTCTTTCTCTCTGTCTCTATCTCTGGCTGTCTTTCTGTCTTCCTGTTTGTCTTTGATTCTGTCTGTCTTTGTCTTTGTCTCTCTGTCTCTGTCTTTGTCTCTCTGTCTCTGTTTCTCCCTCTCTCTCAGCCTCTCTGTCTCTGTTTTTCTCTGTCTCTCATCTCTATGTCTCTTTCTCTCCTTGCTCTGTCTCTTTTTCTCTATCTCTGATCTCTCTGTCTCTTTCTTTCCCTGGTCTGCTCTATTTGTCTCTGTCAGCCTCTCTCTCTCTCTCTCTCTCTCTCTCTCTCTCATATCTCTGTGTCTCTTTCTCTCCCTGCTTTGCCTCTCGCTCTGTCTATCTCTCTGTGTCTCTGATGTCATTTTGTCTCACCCTGCTTTGTCTTTTTATCTCTGTCCTCTATCTCTCTCTGTCTCTTTCCCTGCTCTGTGTCTCTTTTCCCCTCTCTCAGCCTCTCTGTCTGTCTCTGTCTCTATTTCTATCTCTGGCTTTCTTTATGGCTCCCTGTCTGTCTCTGTCTCTCCTCACTCCACCCTGGAACACTGGTAATAAGGATCACAGTAGCCTCACACTCCCCTCCCTCTAGCCTCATGTTTTCAGGTTTCCAGGTTGCTTTCCTTCCAGCCACTCTGAAAGGAAGGCCCTGCCAGAGCTCTTGTCCCCATTTCACAGCAGGTCCTCCTGAGGTTCAGGTCCTTGAAGCAAGATAACCATAATGGTTAGGGTCACCAGTCCCAGGTTCTGGATAATTGAGGCTTGTGTTCCTGTGGCTAGGGTGAGAGGTGTCACCCAGGTCCTGGAAAGCACAAAGTCACCAGACAGAAAGTGACATTTGGCCACCTGCCTTCAAGGCCATGAGGTCACACAGCTGGGAAAATTCTACAAGAAATTCCATAGCAGCCCAACCCTTCTCACCTGCCACCTGACTGGGGAGTCCTGCCGGGAGCTGGGGAGCTGTAGCTGCTGCCAAGTTTGGCACTGCCAGGAGCTGGAACCAGAAGCCCTGGGGGGCTCAAGTTGGTGGGTGGAGTCCCCTTGTTCATGGTCACTGAATCTTAACCCAGGTCATGGGGTCGGAGTGCATGGCTCAGCACCTCTGGGAGTGCTGGGAAGCCCCAGGCCCCTGCTGGCCTCAGTCATACTCTCTACTCCTCGACAGTGAGGGATCCTAGCAATAATGCATCCCCAGGAGGGAAGAAGCACGGACCATGAAGCCCATTTTCAGATGAGGAAACTGAGGCTTAGAAGGCCACAGGACAGGCCCAGGGTCACATAGCTCACCAGTTTTGGAGGAGAACTTGGAACCCAGGCTTTGTGCCACCAAATCTTGCCCCCAGAGAACAGAATGGAGGGAGGGCTGCGATACTACACCCTCAGGATGGAACCTTCACCAGTTGTCTTTGCCCTGAGAGGGAGGAGGGCTCCCTGCAATAGCACAGAGTCAGGCCAGAAGAGAAAATACAGCTCCAAGTGAAGAGAGTGGCTGGTCTGGGGGTGGGGTGGGGGTGAGGTTGGAGCTCCCGGCCCATCTGCTAAGCGTCCATCTGCCAAGGAATGCCTGGCGTAAGCGTTGGGCCCCTCTAAGTCCCCATGTGGACAGACAGTACAGGGTGCAGAACGCATGCCAGTCCCCAGGAGCCCCACACTGCCCAGGTGACCCTCCCCTAACAGCCCAGCTACTTCCCAGAAAGCAGTGCGCCGCGGCCGAGGTTTGGCATATCAGACCCGGTCCGAGGCCTTCTGGAGAGCAAATGAGCCCCTGACCAGTTTGATTCGTTGTAGAGGCGGTTTTCAAAGGCCAAGTTTGCCCGAGCTGGGTCTGCCTGCACCACGAAAGCAGAGCTAGGCACCCTGGACAGCTCCGGGACACCGGAGCATAGCAGACATGGGCACGTCCAAGCTAGGAGGAGCGCTCTCTTGTACCTGTCTCTCCCCAACATCTTCCTTCTGGTCAAGGGCGCAGCCGTCTCTCCGACAGGCGCTGGCGCTCCCGGCCTCAGAGTTGGCCTCGCACTACCCTCTTTCACACTCGTGTCTGACCCGGTCCCCCAGCCTTGTGGCTTCTTCCTCATTCATCAGTTTCTTTTCACCCACGAGCCCCTCAGCATCTCACGTCTACACCGTTGAAGCGGCTTCTTCCTCGGGTTCCTGTCTACATTCTCTCCCCTCTCCAGTCCACCTCCGCTAAGCTGCTCCAGCCTCATTTTTCTGGGATGACTGCGGATGGCTCCCCTTTTCTCACAGCATTCCAGACAACCTGACCATGATTTTCCCACCTCTGCACCTTTCCCTAGGCCATTCCCCATGCCTGGAATGTCCTTCCTTGCTCACCTCTGCCTCTTGGAATTCTTAGCTTTTTTTCAAGGGTTAGTTAACTCCCTACTTGCTGCCAGCAGCCTCTTCTGAACTTCGAATCTTCTTGTCTTATTGAGGCAGTAGAGTGAAAATTCCCTGAAAGCCTGCCAGGTTTTCTTTGTGTCCAGTGCCCAGCATGGTGCCCAGCACAGAGCCATGCTTAGTGTTGACTCGACTGAATTGGATTGACTTAAATCCTGCCCCAAAAGCCTGCACAAAAGGCCATAGGGAGAAGGGCACCATTAACCTCTGGGAGCCTCTCACTGATTCTTTCCTTGTCTCCCCAGAGAGCCAGGAGGTAGGGACGACTTATGGGGACTACAGCGTGCCAGAATACACTCAGCCAGACTATGGTAAGGTTCCTCCACTCCTCCATGAAGCATCCAGCCAAGCCTCAATAGGTCTTTTTTCTTTCTGGGCTCTCTTGGCAGCCTCCTTGAGTGCTCAGGAAGGAGCCTTCTGCCCACAATCTGGGGAGCTGGGCAGTTTAGGCATTGTTCTAACTCGGCAGATGAGGAAGCAGGGACTTAGGAGGGGCCTTTCCCAGCCACCTCCCAGGGCCACTGCTCTGGGTCCCATGGGGGCCAGTAAGGGCTTCCTCCAATGATAGAGGGTGAAGGGAAGAGCAGAAGTATTTCATCACTACTTACTGTGTGCTGGACAGTGCACTGACAAGGCAGGGGCTATTACTATCCTCACTCTTCAGTAGGAGGAACTGAAGCAAACAGAGGATAAGAGACTTCTCTTTGGTGAGTGGAAGAGGCCCAGTACTCTCACCATTGTACTACCCAGCTACCCAGGCACCCTAGGCACCATGGGAGGAGACCAAAGAAAGGCCAAGGGCATCTCCCCATGACAGACTAGGAAATCCAGAGTCTCAGGCAGCCTGTGGATGTGAGAAAGAAGAGAGCTCAAGGGAGAGAAAGCCCACTGCTTGTAACTTAGGGTACATCAACCAAAAGCATGATTTCCTGCATCATGGTGCCACCATGGCAAAAAAGAGGATTGGCTAGAGCATGGGAGAGGGGGCTTTGGAGGAGACCGAAAACCCAGCTGAAATGGGGGCTCACAACAGGTCAGCCTTTGGCCCTCTAGTTGGAAGGAAGAGAGACTTCTTCATCAGAGAGGCTGTCACTGGCCTTGAGGGTGTAAGATTGGGGAGACCTTTGGCTTTGCCCAATGTTGGGTCAATGGAAAGGCCAACTGTGAAGGGTAGATCTTGATAAGGAGCCTGAGGCTTCTCCCCAGTGGCCCGACTCATCTCACTCACAGTGGAGAGAGAGCTGCCCCCTGTCTCTTCCAGCCCCTTCTTGCCTGGCTCTATATCTCCCAAGGTGCCCCAGATTTTCTTTTCCTTTCCCCATGTGCACTGAGGAAGAAGCAAAATTCAAGGACTGTAAATTTGGAGCTGGAAGGTACCTTACAGGTCACAGAGGCTGATTCTTTCATTTCATCAAGCAGAAACTCAGGTCAAGTAACATTAGTGTCAGAGGTGACCAGACCATGATCAGCCCCATTAGTACCAGGCATCCAAGGGCTCCTCAGGAAGACCCTAAACTAACCAACCCTGATTTTCTTCTCCAAACTCCTCAGACCACTTTACAGCCTTGCCTGAGACCCATTCCACCCCAAGAATGACCTTCGTCCGAAGAGGTGAGCCCGCCCTTTCCCCTCAGCCATTCAGAAACCTGGGCCTGTGGGACTGGAGTGGGCCCAGGGGCCTCCCCTCCCTTCTCCTTCTCCCTGGCCTGTCTCTGCCAGTGAGTCCCAAGAGGCTCTGTTGGGAGGCAGCTGGCCGTGTGGCTCCAGCTGAGCCACTTCTGAACTTCAGGTCACACCAGCAATTTCCAACCCCACTTTCTCTGCTCCCTGGGCCACTTTTTCTGTTTTCACTGGTAATGTTTGATGATGACCCCCTGACAGCATGAGTTGGGGATCCCTGAGGGAGCTCTGACTGACCACCAATGAGGACAATTCACACCAATTAAGCCCCTGCTATGTACAGAGCCCAGAACCTTGGCCTTCAAGAAGGCCCAGACCCTGCCCTCAGGAAGGTCACAGTCCAGGAAGGGCCTAGGCAGAAAAGCTGTGGCCTGCCCTACCCTGTTAGGTCTACTCTCCATGGATATGATTAGAGTTCCTCTGGGGATGGCCCTTGGGTGTGGGAGGCAGGCACTGCCTCCAACGGCAGGCCTGGTGGTCTTGGGAGGAGAGGGGGGAGGCCAGCCTTCTGCCCAGGCACTGAGTCGCCCCCTCCCCTTTGCCCACAGTCCTGAACCCGGCACACAATGGACAAGTGTGCAGCACCTGGGGCAGTTCCCATTACAAGACCTTTGACGGTGACATCTTCTGGTTCCCTGGCCTGTGTAACTATGTCTTTGCCTCACACTGCCAAGCTGCTTATGAGGATTTCAACATTCAGATCCGGCGCTCCCTGGTTGGGGAGACCGTCACCATCAGCCGCATCCTCATCAAGACTGAAGGGATGGTCTTAGATCTCTCTCCCAGCTCCATCCTGATCAATGGGCAACGGTGAGCCTCACAAGTTCTCCGACTCTCAGTGTGGGCTGGTCCGTAGCCATCTTTGGATGGCCAAGGCCAGAGGAGCTCTCCATTGGTAGGGCTCCCACAGCCACCTGGGCCACTCCCTTATTTACAGAGGGAGAAACTAAGGTTCAGGTGGACTGAGAAAATTGCCCAGGCTCACAGGCAGCTAACCCAGTTCCTCTGACTCCCAGAGCTTTTCCATAAACCTTCACTGGCTAGACCCTGAATTCAGCACTGTGATTTGATGAGAGCTGTATGGCGGCCATCAGTCTGCAGACAGAGAGTGTCACAGTGCACAGGATGCTGGGCCTGGAGGCTTCCTGAGCTAAAATCTGGCCTCTGACACTCCCTGGCTGTGTGATCCTGGGCAGGTCACATAAGCCCTGTCTGCCTCAGTTTCTGTAACTGTAGAATGGGGATCATCATTACACCTTGGTTTTTGGGAGGATTGAATGAAATCCTGTTTGTAACACGACTTGCTGACCTTAAAGCATTATATACACACTATCGTTGTTAGGATGGGGATGCTAGTTAAGTCTTTAGGGCAGGGCAGTGCTGAGGAGGGGGCTGCAGAAGGCCACTGTGCTCCTCCTCACTCCTCGGCCCACTGTGGTCTGGGTGCTCTGGGGATGATTGATTCCAAGGTGGAGGCAGTCAGGGCAGTCACATGGAGGAAAGTCAGAACTGAGATGGGCCCCTTCAGCCTTGCCTATCCAGGGTCCCGGGGTCGGGCCCTCCTAGGCCAGCCAGCTACCTATCCAGGGTCCCCTAGCCCAGTGCCTCAGTCCACTCTCTTCTCCAAAGGCTTTCTCCCCAACCACTCTCTTTGCAGGGAGCAGCTTCCCTACAGCCGCTCTGGGTTCACCGTGGAGGCGAGTAGCACCTATGTCAAGGTCAGCGTGAGGATGGTTCTGACCTTCATGTGGAATGGCAATGACAGTGCCCTGGTAAGAGAGGGGCTGCCAGTCCACCCCCTGCTCAGACCTCCACCCCCACCCCTTCCCAATTCCCAGCCGTAGATGGAGACATCTTGGCCAGAGCTGTTGTGGCCCTCCCAGCCAGCAAAGCCAGCCTGCTTGACCAGAGGCCCCATGAAGGGTTGTCTGGTCCTCGGTTTTCAGGAGAGGCTGCTGTCCATGGTGGATCAACTCTCCTTTAGAAATTGTTTCTGGAACCTAGTCCAAAGGCACCTTGCTGCCACTGCTGCTGATTCAGCCATTCTCCAAACATGTCCTCAGCACCTACCTGGGGCTGTGCCCTGCTTGGGGTGCTGAGGACAAAAAGAAGAAAAACCCAACATGGTTCTGCCCTCCAGGAGCTTGAGGAACAGAGAAAAGGACACACACTCAGATCTGTACAGATAAAATGCCGTAAAGCACAATACACATATGTATGTGTGTCTAGGCACATGCACGGGGCATCTTCTGGCAAGGGGGAGGTCCTGAGCATCCTAGCACCAGAGGGATCCAGCTAAGTCTCTTGCAGGGTGTGGCTCCTGAGCTGAGCTTGGAGGAAGCTGGGATTCTGTGAGGCAATAGGGTATTCCAGGCATGAGGGTACCTTGGGCAAAGATGTGGAGGTGGGAAAGGTCTGATGTCTGGTGCTCAGATGGCACGAAGGGCTGTGACATGGTCAGAGCCAGCTTTATGAAGGGCTTTAAAAGCCAAAGACCATTTGTATTTTATCCTGAGATTTTTGGGGGTTTGCCATGATCACATCGGCTCTGTGCTTTGGAGAGGTCTCTGGAAGCCAGGTAGTGAATAGGTTGATGAGGGGAGAAATTGGAACAGGAAGACTAGTCTGTCAGTCAACAGATGCTTATTAAGGGCCAAGCCCTGCCTCAAGGGGTGCAAGCTCCCATTAGGAGGGGAGACGCAAGAAGACGAGGCACAGGACGCCCCCCATGGCCAGCCATCCAGGAGCCCAGAGTGCCCCAGAACAAGCCCTATGCTACGTGCCACCTCACCCCGACTTTATCAATGAATTGGTTTCCATTTCTTCTTCTCCCCAACTCCCCGCTCTGCCCTCCTCAGCTGGAATTAGACACAAAATACTCCAATCAAACCTGCGGGCTGTGTGGGGACTTCAATGGCCTTTCTGAGTACAATGAATTCTCCTCCAACAGTGAGTGGTTCCCTCCCCTGCCCCATGTGGCCCTCGCTTCTAGTCACTGGTCCTGGGTGCTCAGGAGACACTGACTGGCCTCAGGAGAGGAGAGTGAAGCCAGTCACCCAGGCAGCCCCAGGCTGGGTGGGAGACAGGGCCCCCATCTGCAAAACTGGAGGTTTGGGGTGTCTACTAAGGCCCCGCCTGAGTCCGTTCCTCAGCTCTCTGCCCTGCTCCTGGCACTTTGCTCAGAGCACTATCCTCATGGAAGGCAAGGGGGTCAAGGGGACCCAGGAGGGGGGCACGCCCTCAGTGGGGGGAACTGGGCTCAGGTGCCCCAGGCAGCCCAAGCTCTCCCCATGGTTTCCCAAGCTGCCCCTTACCTTTCCTCAGTCCAGCCTCAGCATGGCCTGGGGTTTCTGAGGAACCAGAACCTCAGAGCAGGAAGGGATCTTGTTTTATAGATAATGGGGGCTGAAGTCCAGTTAGGCAACTGACCCAAAGTCACAAAGGTCAGCTCCAGACCATGGGTATGTTTATGATCAGAGGGTCAGATGCCAACTGGCATTGGCTGGAGGTAGTATGTGTGCATTTGTACACAAAATGTGTGCCAAGTGAAGAATCTTGCCTTTCACTGTTCACATGCCCACTTTACAGATGTGGAAATTAAGGCTTAGGGAGGAAAGACACTGTCCCAAGGTCACATGATGGTAGAGTTGGGACCCCAGCCCATGTCTCCGGGCTCCCAGCCCAAAACTAGTCCCTTTGGAGGGACAAAGTGGAGCACTGACATCATTTCTGGTCTCCGTGGGCTGGTAGGCCACAGGGAGCAGGATGGAGGGTCTTCGGACCCCAGTGAATCCCTTCCACTCATCCCCACTATAGGATCAGAGGATTTGGGAGTTGGAGATACTTCCAGGTCAGCTGGTCTGGTGCTCCCTCAGAAAGGAGTCCCTGCCTGGGCCCAACACCCACTGGGGTCCTAGGGAGAGGATCGGGAAGACATCAATACTAGCCCCCTCCTCAGCCCCTCATGCCTTTATGGGGCAGATGTGGAGGAGGTTCGAATGTTGTCTCTGGCACTTCCTGGGTGGTCTTGGGCAAGGATCCCTCCTCTTCATTACTAAGGAAAGGCCTCCCTGCATGGGCTAGGTTTCATCCAGCTGGTGATTCTCAAAGCTGCTAGGAATGCCCCCATAGCTGGTGTGCCCTCCCTCAGCACAGAGGGGTACCACATCCCAACCCCTTTCCAGACAGCCCATGGCTGCTCTGCTCCCCAGAACTCCAGTGGTATTGCGTCTCTTCTAGGTGTCAAGCTGACCACCTGGCAATTTGGAAACCTGCAGAAACTAGATGGTCCCACAGAGCAGTGTCAGGACCCTGTGTCTTCCCCAGTGAACAACTGCATGGATGAGGTGAGGAGTGGCTGAGCACACAAGGAAGGACTGAGAGACCTGCCTTTGCAATTCAGGCACTGGGTTCACCCTCCCTTCCTTATCTGCTCCCTGGCAGAATCCTCTCTGTCCCTCAAATTCCACCTCCTCCTAGCCTGGCCAGACCTGAAGCCCAGCCATGTCCCCTTCAGGGATTCCCATGATGACTGGTTGGTGCCCTGGTCACACCATGCCTGGGCCAATGGCCCTCTGCTGAGCTGTTATGCCTCTAAGGGACCAACCAAGCCAAATTACCTTTGCTTCCCCCTCAGCAGACATCACAGGATCCCACCTGAGGATGAATGGATGGACGGACAAATGGACAGATAGAAGGATGGACAAATGGATGGATGGATGACTGGATAGATGGATGGATGGACGGATGACTGGATGGATGGATGGACAGATGAGTGGATAGATGGATAGATGATTTATGGGAGGGTGTCATAGAGGAAGAAAAGGTGTGTGTGGGTGGGAGATTGGAAGCCTCCAGTCTGACTGGCACACAGGAAGGCAGAAGACACCAGATAGGACTTCATGGGTGAGCACAGAGAGGGCAGAGGCAGCTCTCAGTCTGGGAAGTGGGGAGAATCTGGAGGAGGAGTAAAGTCTCAAAGATGGGAGGTCATGTCAGAGGATGGAACCTGACTTGTCTCTAGATGGGGCTCTGCCAAGGGCAGACCAAGTAGGGTCCTAGAAAGACTCAGGAGACCATAGGATGGCAGGATCTCCAGGGAAGATGAGTGCTGGACGTCCCTGGTCAAACCCACTCCTCTCATCTCACAGAGGAGCTGTGAGGGTCACCCTGGGGCTGGGCTGGATGGGGAGGGGAATGGAAGCTCTGAGTCCAATCCCAGCTCTGCTACTTCCAGGGAACAGGAAGCCCCTTCCCTCCCCAGGCTTTCTCAGTCTCTTCCTCTGTGAGATGGGCAGGGGGGCCATCAGTCTCTATGGTCTCCATGTCTGAGCAGCAGCTGTTGAAGATGCGTCACTGACCCCCACCACGTTTCCTCCAGGAGAGCAGCTGCCTCAGAGTCCTGAATGGCCTGGCTTTCAGCGGCTGCAACCAGCTGGTGGACCCCAGACCCTATGTGGAGGCCTGTGTACAAGACCTATGTGGATGCAGAGAAACTAACCACTCCTCCTGTGTGTGTGCCACCTTGTCTGAATACTCACGACAGTGTGCCCATGCAGGAGGGCACCCCCTCAACTGGCGAAACCAGGACCTGTGTGGTGAGTGGTGGGCATGAAGGTACCCTTCCCCAGCCCTCCATTCATGGTGGGAAGTGCTAGGGGAGGCTCTCAGGGAGATGCCTACCCAGGGCTGGGCAAAGGCTGTGGGGAAGGCTTCCTGCAGGAGGTGGGCTTTACAAAATGGAGCCAGGGGATTTCATCAGGCAAAGAAGCAGAGGGAGACCCTTGGGAAGAGTCTGAGCATAGGAGCATCAGGGATGGGTTATGTGTGTGTGTGTGTGTGTGTGTGTGTGTGGTGTGAGTGTGTGTGGAATGTGAGTGTGTATGTGGTATGTGTGTGTGGTATGAGTGTGTATGGTATATATGTGGAATGTGAGTGTGTGTGTGGTATGAATGTGCATGTGGTGTGAGTGTGTGTGGAATGTGAGGGTGTGTGGTATGAATGTGTGTGTGGTGTGAGTGTGTGTAGTGTGTGTGTGGAATGTGAGTGTGTGTGGTATGAATGTGTGTGTGGTGTGAGTGTGTGTGTGTGTGGTGGTGGTGGTGGTGGTGGCAGGGAACGGGGAATAAGAAGAGGGCAGGAGACCCCAGATTGTGGTGGGCTTTGAGTGCCAGGCCTAGCTCTTGAGGCTGTGGGGCTGTAAAGCCAGAGCTGCCAGGACCCCTCAGAGGGGATCTAACCTAACAACTCCATTTTAGAGATGAGCAAACTGGGGTTTGGGGGGAATGTGGGCATGGTCAAGGCCACCCCCCCCCCCCCTGAACCCTGTCTGCGGAATCTTTACCATGAAGCAAGTTTCTGTCTTGGTTTCCTCATTCCAGACCGGGCGTGCCCCTCCAACATGCAGTACCATGAGTGTGGCTCCCCTTGTGTGAACACTTGCTCCAATCCTGAGCGGTCCCAGCTCTGTGAGGAGCACTGCATAGACGGCTGCTTCTGCCCCCCAGGCAAGTCTCCTCCAGCCACCCCTCCCCCAATGTTCCTGGCATAGGCACAGGGCACCATGGCATCACCTCCCCCCCACCCCATTGATGTGCTGGATGGGAGGGGCCCTGAGGAGCACGAATAACCTGGAGAATTACAGGAGGCCAGGTGACCAACAGGCAACTCTTTTGGTTTTTATTATACCAAAATACTTATTTTAAAAAACTAACGTTTTTATTTAAAGTAATGAGTTCCAAATTCTAACCCTCTCCCTTCCCTGAAACAGTTACCAATCAGATATAGGTTATACATGCGCAATTATGTAAAACGTTTCTGCATCAGTAATTTTGTACAAGACTTGAATAAAGAAAGAAAGTGGAAATGGCCTCTTCAGTCTGTTTTCAGACAATATCAGCTGTTTCCTTGGAGGCATCTGGTTGGCTTCGTCATGGGTCCTTTGGGATTGTCTTGGATTGTTGCATTGCTGAGAAGAGCTGTCATTCCCAGTTGATCATTGTTACAATGTTGCTTTTACTGTGTACATTGCACTCCTGGTTCTGCTCCCTTCACTTTGTATCAGTCTGCCAAAATCTTCCCAGATTTTTCTGAAATCATCTTCCTGGTCATTTCTTATACCACAATGTTCCATTATGATCATATGCCACAGTTTGTTCAGCCATTCTGCAAGGGACAGGCATTCCTTCGATTTCCAGGCTTTGCCATCCCAAAAGAGCCCAACAGGTGACTCTTAAGTACCTGCTATATGCCAGGCACTGTGTCCTCAGTCCTGTTTTCTATTATCTAAAGGAAGGGCCATCCCATGGAGGAGGGGTTGGCCTCAGTGGGGAGAACCAGGAGACAGGGCGTAATGTCAGGAAGATCTGCCCAGCAATGAGGGCCAGCCCAAAGCAGGAAGGGATGCCTGGGAAGGTGGTGAGCTTCCCCTCCCTTGCAGGCTCCCAACAAAGATGGGAGGGTCACATTCGTGGACAGGTTTGCAGCTATGTCTTGTCCAAGGTGACTGTCTGGCATTGGATGGCTGGAATGGGAAAGGGGAGCCCCCTCCCCCAATGCTGAGATCCTGGCACTCTGGGAAATCAAGGCCCAGAGAATGAGGAGTCACCCAGCCTAGGACCCATCTCCTACAGCTGTGAGAGTGCAGAGGCTGCTCCCCTCCCCCAGATCCTCTTAAGACTCATCTCTCTGTCCCCTCCATGGGTTTACCATAGGACAGGACTGCCTCTGGTATATCAGCTCAGAGCTGACAGAGCCCCTCCCTTCCACCCCCCACCCCTGACTTTGTGCCTGTGCTGCTTGTCTCTGTAGGGACTGTCCTGGATGACATTCGGGGACAGGGTTGTGTAACTCTGGACCAATGTCACTGCACCCACAATGGCCAGACCTATGAGCCTGGAGCTTCCTTCTCTACTCGATGCAGCTCCTGGTAACTCATCCCCTCTGCTTTCCCCCCCAACCCCATCCTGCTGCACCAGATGTTTCTGGAGTGGCCTCCCCCCAAGCCCACACACTCCTTCGGAGATGACCCGACCACTGACCTGCCCATTCTTTTCTCTGTGTCTTCTCTAGCACTTGCCTTTCTGGCCTCTGGCAATGTGAGGAGCTGCCGTGCCCAGGCACATGTTCTGTGGAGGGTGGCTCCCACATCACCACCTTCGACCAGAAGCACTACAACGTCCATGGGGACTGCAGCTATGTCTTGTCCAAGGTGACTGTCTGGCATTGGATGGCTAGAATGGGAAAGAGGGAGGCAGAGGAAGAAAGAGAAGAGGAAGGGGAGGGAGAGCATTTCTCTTCCTTGGGAACTGGGCCCTCACCCCCTGGGAGGGAATGGGCATCATGAAGCATTCCCCATGGAACTCACGCAGCTCCTGGCCTTGCTGAGCCTCTGGAGGCTCCTGTCAGATGGGGGACTTGTACTCTGGGGCCTCTGCTGAGGATTCTAGGACCCCCACCTTCCAGGGGAGCAGGGCCAGGGCTGAGGTTCAGGCTGCGAGGTTGGGACACAAAACGCTGAGCTCCCCTTCAGCCCTGAGGACCTGGACTGCTGGGCCGTTTGGGGGGAGATATGCTTGTTTGTCCCCTTGTCCGTGCAGATGGTCAGACACACAGACACTCATACATGCATACACACTCTTATACACTCACACACATACACTGAGATACAATTCATATACACTCACACACATACATTCTTACAGCACAGACACTCATACATGAATACACACTCTTACACACACACACATACACTGAGATACAATTCATATACACTCACACACATACATTCTTAAACATGCACATACTCACTCATGTACTCACACAAAGGGTGCATTCACACATATAATTCTCACACACATTTGCACACTCACACACATACACCCCAAATGACACCCCTCTGGAATTCTGCCCCATTAGAAGTGTGAGGATGCTGCCTTCACCATTCTGGGGGAGCTGCGCAAGTGTGGCATGACTGACAATGAGAACTGCCTCAAGTCTGTGACTTTGAATCTGAATGGGGGAGAGACAGTAAGTAGGTCTGGGCAGCCTTGGGAGCCCCTGCTCCAAAGGAACCCTTTTGGGACATCTGGCCTGACACCCTTACTAAGGAGGAACCTGAGGTCCCCAGAAGGGCTGTAGAGGGAGGAAGTGGCAGAAACCCAATTTGAAACCAGGCACTGTGCAGAGCCCCAGGAGCTGTGATCAGAGCTGGAAAAGGGGCAGAACCAGGAGCTATGACCAGACCTGGAAAAGGGGCAGAACCAGGAGCTGTGATCAGAGCTAGAAAAGGGGCAGAACTAGGAGCTGTGATCAGAGCTGGAAAAGGGAAAGAACCAGGAGCTGTGGAAGGAAGAGCTGGGGGGGAAGAGAGGCTCCTTAGGGCTGCTGGGAGCAGGATGGAAGGGGCCACCACCCACTGAAGGTGTGTAAGCAGGGGCTGGAGGACCACAGCCCCTGGGGGACGCTCAGGAAGCCTGGGTAGCCCAGTCTCTGGTTCTGAGGGGTTCCTTCTCTTCCCCCAGGTCATCAGGATCCAGTCCAATGGGGGTGTGTTTTTAAACTCTATCTACACGCAGTTACCCATCTCTGCAGGTAGGCCCCTCTGCCAGGTGTACCTGGCAGTATGGACTAGGCTTGGCTGGCAGCCCTGGAGGCTTCTGACTTTGAAAGTTCTGCCCTCCTCATCCCCTCCTTCCCCCCTGCATGTTACCCTAACCTGTACAGAACCTCCTGTAGGGTCACAGCCCTCACTTCAGGGAGCTTTCTTTACACTTGGCCTTGGATCAGATTGCTCTGGGGAAACTGAGCTGCCTGGCACATTCTCCCTTGAGGTGAGAGGGGTTTCTGTCTGTCTGGGGCCCCCCCAGAGGGAGGGCCGTACCTCTCTGGGATGCTGTGCTATTCAGCAGTTGGTGTGAGCTCAACCAGGTCACATAAACCTGCCCATCCGGGCTATGCTCTCTGAGACAAGGTAGAGGGCAGACCTGGGGGGAGGGTCATCCCTGGGCTTAGCCTTTGAGGATCTTCATGCCTCTGGGTCCCTGATGGTGGAGGTGCCTCCCTTCCTCAAGATGCTGGGGACTTGCTCTGGATGAGGGCTGCACCTCATTCTGGCAACCCAAAGCAGATGATTTAGGGGCCACTAGAGACCATCTTGGACAATCCTCTTATTTTATAGATGGAGAGGGCCTTGTGTGAGGTCACCAGGATCCTCTGGGCATGGGCCTTAACAACTCCCCAGTCACTGCGCCCTTACAAAGGTCTGAAAGCAGGCTCTGGGGCCATATTGGAAGGGAACAGGGCTGGTAATGATACAGGAATCTGGGTACCACACCCCCCCTAAACATTCAGTTCACCCCTGACTGTGAACCTCAGGTCACTCAGAAGGCCAGGTTCAAGGGAGAGTGAGCGAGGACCATCCCTTGGGTCACCCAACTCTGGAACCATTAAATGGACCCCAGAGAGATCCCCTGCCCTGTGCCCCTGCCTCAGGACAGGATCTGGCCTTCAGATTCCAAGCCTCAGCATTATACAAAGTAAACATCTTAGCTGATGGTTCAGTGTGTGTGTGTGGCCAAGGCTGGCTCTCAGCATGGCCAGTGCCTGCTCCCTCCCTCCCTCCTTCCTTCATGCTGACTCTGTCCTCCCCTACTGCCTATAGCCAACATCGCCATATTCCAGCCCTCCACGCACTTCGTCTTGGTCCATGCCACCTTCGGCCTGCTCTTGCAGATACAGCTGGTGCCCCTCATGCAGGTGTCTGTGCGGCTGGATCCCTCCTTCCGGGGCCAGATGTGTGGTGAGGACCTGCCGCCTGGGAGACTGGCCGAGGGAAATGCCGACTGCCCTGAGCCCCAAAGCCCAGACAGAGAGGTCCTCCCTCTCTCCCTCCCTCCCTCCCTGTGGGCGCCGTGCCAGCCTCTTGTTCCTCTGGCAGGGGAGGGGAGGGCCCCTGCGAGGACTCCCTGGATGGGCAGAAATCCCCTCTGCAGTCTCTCTTTGGACGGTCCGCTCACAGACCAGAGAGGGAGCAGGGTCCATGTGGCAGGAACCTTGAGGGAGGTGTTTTCTTTTTGGGAAGAGTCTATTCTGAGAACCCCCACCCTGCTGCCCCCCAGGCCTCTGTGGAAACTTCAACCAGAACCAGGCAGATGATTTCACAGCCATCAGTGGGGTGGTGGAAGGGACAGGGGCAGCCTTTGCCAACACCTGGAAGACTCAGGCTGACTGCGCCAATATCAAAAACAGCTTCGAGAACCCATGCTCTCTCAGTGTGGAAAATGGTACTTTGGGCCTGGCGGGTGCCCCTTGTAAAGAGGTTCTTTGGGGAGAGCCTGGAAAGGGAAAAGGGGATGGGAGGGCATTGAGGACCATCTTGGGAGAAGGGACCAGAGAGGATGGAGTCATCTGGAGACACTGAGGGAGGGGGTCTGAGGAGGGCAGGACTGTGAATGGGTCCGCGGGAAAAGGAGGCTCCCTTCCCCCGCATTTGGTTAGTCTGTGGCTCCCCTGGGACCGACGTGGGGTGGGGGGCTCCTGCATCTTGGTGCTCTCTTTCCCAGAGTATGGAGCAGCCATTGCCCTGTTGGGGAGGGGTGGCCTCTGCTTGTTCAGGGTGTCTGGCCCTGCAGAGAGAGGCTGACCAAGTGGTCTCCACCTCCTGCCTTCCCAGAAAACTATGCTGAGCACTGGTGCTCGCTGCTCATGGACTCTGGTAACACTTTCTCCCAATGCCACATGTTTGTGAACCCTGAGCCTTACTACAAGGTGAGAGAACCTGGAGAGTCCCTTTGTCCATTCCTGGCCCAGGCCTTAGCACTGGCCCCGGGAGGCTGGCCTCAGGGGCTGGTTCCTCTCAAGGGCAAACCCGGGTACCTCTCCTAGGGTCTGTGTCACCTGCAAAGCTTGCTGTAGCTGGGTACTGGGTGCAGGCACCAGGCAGCAGGGGAGCCTCTGGGATCCCCAGGCCAAACAGACATCTGTAAATGAGGGCTGTGCCTCTCCACCTCCCTGGCAAGCCCCTGGTGCCTTTGTGGCAAGTCCTCTTCTCCAGTGTCCTTTGTGGGTGCTGGTGGGATGGTCAGATCCGTGCCCCTGTATGCCTGACTGCTCTTAGTGAGGAGTCCAGTGGCTTGTCCCACCTTCCTAAAGTGTATGGAAGGAAGAAAGGGAGAGATGGAGAGAGGGAGAAAAATCAGAGGGAAGAAGGAAGGAAGGGAAGGAGGAAGGAAAGGAGGGAGGAAGAGAAAAGGATAGAGGGAGAAAAGATGAAGGAAGGAAGGAAGGAAGGAAGGAAGGAAGGAAGGAAGGAAGGAAGGAAGGAAGGAAGGAAAGGAGGGAAGGAGGAAGGGAGAGGGAGAGGGAGAAAAAGTCGGAGGAAGGAAGGAAAAAAGGGAGGGAAGAGGAGATGGTTCTGCTGCAAGAATGGGATGGCAGTCAGGGGCAGGAGTCCCCGAGAGTAGACTGAGCACCCCAGAGGGCCAGGGTGGGGCTTAGCTTTACCTCCTCCCCCAACCCCAGAATGAGGAACAAGTCCACAAGGGGCTGGGGCTCCTGGGGCCACTGAGGGTCTTTTCTGCTCCCCAGAACTGCATGTTTGATACATGCAACTGTGAGAAGAGTGAGGACTGTCTGTGTGCAGCGCTGTCCTCCTATGTCCAAGCCTGTGCTGCTCGGGGGGTGTTGCTGAGTGGCTGGAGGGCCGGGGTCTGCGGTAAGTAAACGGGGCGGGGGAGCTGGCATTTCTGTGGCCATTTGGGATTTGACAAGCACTGTGCAGATGCCGCCTCGTGTGAGCCTCATCACAACCCTGGGAGGCAGGGGCTACAATCATTCCCATTTCACAGATGGGAAAGCTGAGACTGAGAGAGGTCACATAGCCAGTTTGTAAGTCTCAGATTAGGACTTGAACTCAGGTCCTCCTGAAGGCTTTATGAGCCCAGCAGCCTCACAACTTCTCACATTTCCATTGAATTTGGGCCTCTGCCCAGCGCCTTCCTGGTGGCAGTGGTGCGGCACTGGGGGGGGGGGGGGGTAGGGAGAGAACTGAGGCTCAGAAAAGGGAAGTGACTTTTCCTGGACATTGTAAGAGGGGCCTGAGTGGCCTTTTGGCCCAGTCTCTCACTTTATAAATGGGGAAACTGAGTCCAGAGGGAGGAGGAGGCTCATCCAGACTCAAATTCTTAAGCCCTCTAGTGACCAACCAATGCAGGGGGTGGGAGTGTGAGGGGGGGAGCCTGTGTGTGCCCCTCTCACTGACACACGCACTCACACTCACACACAGCCTCACAGTCACACTTGGACTCACACCACTCACACACATACACAATCACACACTCAGATACAGACACACCATTCACACAATGCACACACTCAGGTGCACGCTGCTCTTACACACACATACAGTCATGCACACTCACAGGTAGACATTCACACATACGTTCAGACATCACTCGCACACATACACACATCGTCACACACTCAGATACACACACACACGGTCATGCACATTCACCACCTGCATACTCACACACTTACATACACACAATATACACACTCATACCAGTTACAGGACACCTGTGTTCTCAGGGATTGGCCTGAGCAGGGCCCAGAACTTTTCACTGCTTTTTTTTTCTCTTTGTCATTTCATTGGACACTTGTCCAGTGTCCAGAAGGAAGGGAAGGATAGAGAGAGGAAGTGAGGAAGGAAGGAAGGAAGGAAGGAAGGAAGGAAGGAGGGAAGGAGGGAAGGAGGGAAGGAAGGAAGGAAGGAAGGAGGGAAGGAGGGAAGGAAGGAAGGAAGGAAGGGAGGGAGGAGTATGTGTCAGGTACTGTGCTCAAACCTTCTCTGGGGACCGTCCTTCGGTGGCCTCCCTGGGGCCCCAGCAGGCCCTGCCTCACACTCAGGGCCTAGGGAGGTGCCAGACTTTCTGGCAGTGGCTTCCATTGCTGCCCTGGGGCTTTGGCCTCACAAGCCATGGAATTGCAGCTGAAGTTTTGGTAACTTTCCAAGGTCTGTCAAACATTTAAAAGCCACTACCTCACTTGATCTTCCCCATTGTGCCCATCTGACAAATAAGGAAACAGGCCCAGAGAAGAATGAAGGGACTTGGCCAGGGCTCCGCAGCATGGTCTCTGCTGACTCCTGGCCCAGAGCCAGCTAGATCTGTTAACCATGTCGAGGAGGGCAGAACTTTCAGGCAGAGCCTTGGTGTAGGAAGAAATGGCCTGTTGAAGAGTGAGAGGGAGTGTTTCAACTGGTACTGAGCTCCCATCCTCCAGACCTTCCTCCAAAGGCTGGATAGGTCCTAGTTGGGGCTGCACCAGGGCCTCGGGGGTCCCTGGCAGCTTGAAGACTTTGGGATCCTATGACTGTCCCATGTCCCATGAAGGCCATAGTTCTGATCTTCTGGGAAACCCTTTGGTAGGTGGTGCAGAGAGCAGAGGCAGCTGGGCCTGGTGGCTGAGGAGCTGGGAGCCCAGAACAGGCGGGATTTGGAGAGAGGGGGGAGTTAGGAGGCCTAGGTCACAATTATGGCTTTGCTGTGTGACCTTGGGCCAGCCTCTTCCCTTCTGGGCTCGTCACAGAATTCTAACACGGGGTGCTAACTGTGGGCATCTGGCCCAACCCTGTGCCTTTACAGATAGAGAAACAGGGACTACTGGCAAAGCTACTTGCCCAGGTTTACGATAAGTTACAAAGCCAAGCCTCAGACTCGGGTCCTCCCCTGTAAACCCAGGGCTCTTCCCCTGCAACCCACTGACTCATCTTTAAACAGGAAGGACTTTGCCCCTTTGTGGTCTGGGATGGGGGAGAGTTAGGCAGGGGAGGGCCCAGAGCCTCCAGTCCCCCTTCCAGCCCCATGTTTCTCTTCCTCCTGTTTCTTCCCCTTCAGCCAAGTACATGGACAGCTGCCCAAGCTCCCTGAACTACAGCTATGTGGTGGAGTCATGCCAGTCAACCTGCCGGTCCCTAAGTGAGACTGATATCACCTGTAGTGTCCAGTTCAGCCCTGTGGATGGCTGTGTCTGCCCTGACGGCACCCACCTCAATGACGCGGGGCAGTGTGTGCCCGCCACCCAGTGCCCCTGCTATTACAAGGGCACCATGGTGGCTCTGGGAGAGATTGTCCAGGAGAATGGCATAGTGTGGTGAGAAGATGGGAGCAGGGCCCTGGGAGTGCCGGTGTCAGGGGGAGCACTGAGGGCAGAAAGGGGCCAAGGTCAGTGATATAGCCCCAGCTGTGATCTCCTCGGAGCCCCCAGCAGCCCCTACAGGCAGCTAGGGAGTGATCATATCCCCATGTTACATGTGAGAGCACTGAGGCCCAGGGAAGGGAAAGAATTTGCCTGGGGTCATGCAGCTGGTGAGTATAAGAGGGAAGAGGATTTGAATGCAGATCTCCTGACTCCCAGTCCAGGGCCTATCCATCTTCCCCATGGCTTCCTGGTAGCTTGAGCAGTCCCATTGGCGAATGAACCCCTCTGAAGGCAGCTTCCAGGGCAACTTTCTGCTCAGTCCTGACTCAGGCCCCTCCTGGAAGAGCCCTTGGGGATGGCCTGGTGATTGAGTTGGATACAAGTCCACCAGAGCAGGGATGTGGGAGGGCTAACTGGTCACCAAGCAATGACCATTTAGGAAGCACCTACAGTGTACCAAGCCCTGTGTCAGGTGCTGAGCCCACAAAAATAGACTCTGCCTTCCAAGAGCTTGCATTTTAATGGAGGAGACATAGCCATACATGTGTAGACACCAAAAATTTCTAGAGAATACAAGATCATGGTGGGAGTGGGGAGGCATTGGCATCTGGAGGGAAGCTCAGAAAATGTTTTCACCAAAAAGTAGCACTTTGACAGTTTTGAAGAAAACAAAGGATTTTAAAGAGGCAGAGGAAGTGGGAATGGGTTCCAGGCTAAGGGCGCAGCCTGTGCAAAGTCTTGGAGGTAAGAGATGACGTGTCTCATGTGAGGAAAAGCAAGACAGTGCTGGCCCACACAGTGTAGGGAGAGGGATGATGTAAAACAAGATTGGGAAGATAAGCTGGCTTTAAAAGCTGAACATGGCATATTCTATTTATCCTGGTGGTAAAAGGGAGCCACAGGGGCTTATTGAGGGAGGGGGGTGCTTTAGGAAGATCACTTTGGCAGTCAAGTGGAGGGTGGAGGCTTTGAAGGCAGGTAGGCCAATTAGGAAGCTATTGCAAGAGTCCAGGAATGAGGTGACCTTGAGCACATGAAATACCATGAAGAAGGAAATGGCTCTGATTCAACAGCAGTGGATTGGATACATAGAGAGACATGCAGTGGAAGGGCTGCAGAGTGGTCAAGGATGATGCCCACTTCTTGAGCCAGAGGGCGGGGAGGAGGGTGGTGACCTCAGCAGCCATAGGAGTGAAGGAGAGAGGAGGGTCTGAATGCCACTCCTGACAGTTGATTTGGAGGTGTCTACAGGACTTCCAGTCAGATACACAAGAGATGCCCAGAGATTAATGCATAGCACTGATGATATTTCCCTCTGTTCATAGTTCTTGCACCAATGGGAAGCTGAGCTGCTTTGGACTCATGGATCCAAACCCAGGTACCAGCCCTCCTTTTCCCCTCCTCCTCCCTGCTCCCTCCTGCTGACCAGAGCTTCCCCCAGGGTTGTGGGGCACCATCCAGGGTTTTCTGGGAGAAGATACCAAGTAGAAATGTAAACCTGGGGCTGGTTCCCCTTCCTGGGCCTGAGGGCCTTCTCACATGGCAGGCTGGGTCCAGTCATGTCCCATGTTTGTCCCAGGGTCAGGCAGCTGTAGGTGTGAAGGAGCAGAGCCTTGAAGGCCTGCCTCACTCCATCCTCCTCCCCTTCCTCAGTCTGCACAGCTCCCATGATCTACTTGGACTGCAGCAATGCCTCAGCAGAAGCCTTAGGGGCCCAATGCCAGAAGAGCTGTGATACTCTGGACGTGGCCTGTGTGAGTGGGGTGACCTGCCCTGGCTGGATGCAGCCAGGAGGCCTGTGCCCATCCAAGGGGAGTGCTCAGAGCTGTCTCAGAGAGTTCTGGGACATCCCTGTGGGGTGTGACTGGATCAAGGCTGAGTCCTTCCCAGTTCTGTGCCCAGGAGCTTCTGGGGGTCAATAGTCTGTGCCCATTCAGATATGAACCAGACCCTCACCAGTCAATCACACACCTGCCAGCAGCTCCTGGAGGAGGCAAAACTTAGGAGCCTGGTTTTCTGTCTTTACAAAAACCTGAGCTTATGTGCGAAAGGGCCATGCCAGTGGCCAATGCCTGAGCCTCTGCCCATCAGGGAGTGGTCCATGGAGGGCACCAGGCTTCCTTTGCTCACTCTATATAGTCCTGGTTAGATGGGCCCTTGAGGTGGGTGAGGCCACTCAGGTTACCAGGTGACAGGGCTGCTGGCAGCCACGACTGAGGCTCCTTTGGGACCACAGCCCTATGGGATGAGTCAAACAGGTTCACACATGGTGTCTGGCAAACACTGTCACCAAGTGGTCTGTTTTGCTGTCCTTTTTTGAACAGTACAACACCCAGTGTGTGTCCGGCTGCATCTGTCCCAGCGGTCTGGTGAAGAATGGAAATAATGACTGTGTCAAGGAGGAAGACTGTCCTTGTGTTCACAATGAGGCCTCCTACAAACCAGGGGAAACCATCCGAGTGGACTGTAACAACTGGTGGGTGGGCGTGGGCAGAGTTGGACACAAGACAACTTTGAGGGCCTGAGGCTCAGCGGGGTAGAGTGTGGCAGGGAGGGACTGGGAGACCCCTTCACCTTATGGATGTCCAGAGATGGTCATACAGCTAGGGTCTGAGGCAGATCTTCCTGAGCACAGGGAGACTCTATACAAGGTCCACCTCTCTGTGTGGCCCTCACCAGGACGGAAAGCCAGAGGTCTGGGGGGGCTCAGGGCAGAGTAAGCAGAGTGACCAAGTGCTGAGAACTCCACAGAAGGATGCTTGTTCAGGTATGGGTTGGATGTGATGCCTGTAAGGTCCTGCCCAGTCTTGTGATGCTGAGATTCTCTTGAAGCCAAGGTCCTTGAGCAAGAGCCAGATGTCACTGGAGAGGAGCCAAGAAGCTGCCACCTGCCTAAGGGCATGAGGGTCAGCTCCAGCTGTGAACCCTCCACCTCCCAGCTTAGGGCTATCCAGGTTGCACGTGGTAGAGGTTGCCCTCCTGGCTGGCTCAGGGCTCTGCCCACTGTGCCCCAACGAGAACTCAGTGACCAGTGGGGAGGGGCAGGTTCAGCCTGAGGGAGCGGTCATGGAGCCAGAGAAGGCAATGCAGGAACCGTGGCAGTCAGGGCGGGGGGGGGGGGGGGGGGGT
>CM053592.1:197432767-197446841 GCA_028646515.1 Pseudochirops corinnae | reverse complement strand
AGACGGGCATTTCCTCACCTTTGACAGCGAGCGCTTCAGCTTTGAGGGGAATTGCGAGTACACCCTGGTCCAGGTTGGTTCCTCTGGCTTCTGCCTCCTCTGTCTGTGGTTGCCCAAGCACAACCCCCAGATCTCATCACTCCTTCCTCTCTCTTCTCCCCCAGGACTACTGTGGGGGGAACACCACCACTAATGGGACCTTCCGTGTGATCACTGAAAGCATCCCTTGTGGTACCACGGGCGTCACCTGCTCCAAGGCCATCAAAGTGTTTCTCAAGGTGAGTGGAGGAGCCCCAACCATCCCAGTCCAAGGCCAGGGTTTTCTCCCCACTCTCATCCCCCAGGGATCCCCTCTATGGCATCCCAGGGTCTGCCCCAACCCCCTCCAGAGAGGAGGCAGGATGATTGTTCCAGCTTGGGGTAATCCTCCATGCTTGGGAAGGCTTCGTTGGTCTTGGACAGTCCCGTGGGTTACTGATCTCAGTGATTCAGGAGCTCCTGCCAATGACCACCCTGCCACTCCATCCTGGGCAGCTCTTGTCTGTGCCCCGACATCAGCCTGCCATGGAGTGTCTGCCCAGTGCTAGAAGCCTTCCAGCCCAGGCTTTCTGGGCCTTCAGCCTTATTGAGCCTTCTTTGCATTGCCCCCGCTGCCACTGAACTCAGGGACCAAGCTGGGAAGAGCTGTTCCACCTTCCATAGATTACTAACCAAGGCAGTGACTGCTCCAATACCTTCAGATAACTGGATACACCTAGG
This sequence comes from Pseudochirops corinnae, assembly GCA_028646515.1. Lineage (NCBI taxonomy): Eukaryota > Metazoa > Chordata > Mammalia > Diprotodontia > Pseudocheiridae > Pseudochirops > Pseudochirops corinnae. The sequence goes on along the minus strand of CM053592.1, from coordinate 197,446,082 downwards.
GTGTTCCCCAGGCTCCCATTTCTAGCTGAGGAAAAAGTCTAAAGTCCAACCACAAGTAGTCAGGCTGCTGGGTGGTCAGTGCTGCCTCTCTCCCTCAGAAGACTATGGGGGAGAATGAGCTCCTGGGGCAGGAGAGCTGAGGGGAAAGCCTACTGCTGAGGCCCTAGCTCAGATGCCCCCCACCTTCCTCCTTTTCTAGGAAACTGAACTGATATTCAGCGAGGGCAATGTGAAGATGGTGGAGAGAGGGCCAAGTGAGGAGGTTCTGTACAAGATCCACTCCAGGGGCATCTACCTGGTCCTGGAAACCCAAGCAGGAATGGTGCTGATGTGGGACCGGAAAACCAGCATCTTCATTAAGTTACAACAGCACTATAAGGTCAGGTGCAGCCATGGCTGTTGATCTTGGGAGAGGGAGCTCTTAGTGGAAGGTGCCACCTCAGGCCCCCCCAGGGCTGCCTCTCACACATCTGTGGTGTCCTGGGGCATGGGAAGGACCTGATGCTGCCCCAAGCCAGCTATGTGGCCCCTCTCTGGGCCTTCATTTCCCCATCTGTAAATGCACCCACTCTATACCTCATGGACCTGTTGTGAGGAAGGCATGAGAAAAAAGAGAAACAAGAATCCTGCTCTCTGAGCTTGGGGCTCCTCTTCCCTTCAATGGAGGTAGCAGTATTTACACAATCTGTCCACCAGGGGGTGTCCACCTGGCCACCTCTGCCTGCCAAGGGTGGCACCTGCAGAAAATGTCCAGGGTTGGTGGTTTCCTTGGTGGGTGGAGGTCCCAACCCCCCACCCCACCCCAGGTAGTGGACATTCATCCCAGAGCCAAGTGAGGCAGGTCTGTCTGACTCCAGACCTGGGCCCCTGCAGCCTGGTGGGCCACTGCACTCTGTCCAGAGCCCAGGACAGAGCTTTCCTCCATGGAGGCCTCCTCTGGTGGGTGGAACACACCCATTTGGGAGGGTGGTTCTATAGCATCGTTGCTGACTGCAGACTGTGGTCCTCCGTCCAGGGATCCCGTGGTAGGGTGACCACCAGCTCCCTGGAGGGTCCTGAGCCTGCTCGCTGGGTTTCTGTGTACAGGGCAAGGTCTGTGGTCTCTGCGGGAACTATGATGGCAACAGCCTCAACGACTTCACCACCAGGAGCCTCTCAGTGGTGGGCGACGTGCAGGAGTTTGGCAACAGCTGGAAGATCTCCCCCTCCTGCCCAGATGCTGTCCCCACCAGGGACCCCTGCACCGCCAACCCTTACCGCAAGGCCTGGGCCCAGAAGCAGTGCAGCATCATCAACAGTGCCGTCTTCGCCGCCTGTCGTTCTCAGGTACTTCCAGGGAATGCCAGGGGTCAGTCCTCCAGGGCAGATGCCTGAGATGCTGAGCTGCACATGGGTCCCGCATTGGGGCTTGGCTCTGCAGCTGGCTGTCCAGTCACTCCTGGAGCTCAAGGGGAAGGGGTTGCCCACATCTCCCTCCTCTGGCTGTTCTGTTCCCAGGAGGACAGTTGGTGAGCCCTGCCATGGACTAGCCTGATTCAACCAAAATTAGCTGCCTATTCTGTACCGGGTCCTGTGCTAGGGATAAAAAAATAAAAATGACCCAGCCTTGCCCTCTGGGGGCTGACATTCTCCTCAGGGCCATGACTTAGCCACAGGAACAGTACAAGGAAAGATGAGCAGAGAAAGGGCATTTGCTCCATGGGGGTCAGGGAAAACCGTGTGGCAGAGGCTCCCCCTCCCCCCAACTGAGCCTGGAGGGAAGATGAGGCTCCCTGGCCTCTCCCAGGGCCTCTCTCCAGCCTCTGCGCACCCTTCTCCACCCCCACAGCTGCCCAAACCCACTTCCTCAGGCCGAGATTCCTGGGCTACTCTTGTGTTCCCAAGCCACCAGCATCCGCCTTTGTTTCCTAAACACACCCTCATCTTGATTCCCTTACTCAGATCTCCAGCCGGACTGGACAACTCTTCATCCCTTGTTCTTGTCCCAGCTGCAAGCCCCTCATGCTACCCCCATGCTGTGTGGCCCTTTTGCTTCTGCCCCCTGCCCCAGCACTGGGCACTGCTGCCCACACTCAGGCATACCCTGGCCCAGTGGGGAGTGTGCTGAATTTTGAGTCAGGAGAGCCATGGGTTTGAATTGCCTCTGTCGGTTATAAGCTGTGGACTCAGTCTCCCCAGCAGTCTCAGTAGCCCAATCTGTAAAATGGAAATAGACCTGTCAGTGTGGCTGCAGGGTTTCCACGACAGTAATGGCTGATAACCAGCTGAGGGAGGGCTGCGTACACCTCAAAGTCCCATAGAAACGTTGGCCTAGATTCCTTGGGGATGTTTGTGGAAGCTGGAGATATTGGAGTGGAGAGGAGCACAAGTCAGCTGCAGTCAGCCCCCCCCAACCCCAAGAAGCACCTGATACGTGCCAGCCCCTTTTCCTTTCCCTGAGTGCCCAGCACAGGCACAGTGGGGTCTTCCCCTTGAGGCCATGGCTGGTGGGTCTGTTTGAATACTTTGTGTTGGACCTCGGGCCAGCGTGAGGGCCTGATCTTCAGGTAGGGAAGAGCATTTGCCTTCAAGCCTGGTCAGCCATAGGCTCAGCTGAGCCTTTTAAGCTAAAGTGCATGCCTCTATTAATCACCTGCTGTATGTGGGGCCCCGGCTGCAGCTTGGAAGGGGGCTACCTTCAGAGAAGACCATCATGATCAGACAGTGAGGCCAAAGCTGAGCAGGGAGGGCCAAGGTCACAGAATTTAGGTCAGGCCAGTCAGTTGGTGTTGGGCAGAGGCCTGGGCTGGAGCCTGGTGTCAGGAAGACAGAATGTGGCCCAGCCTCTGCCTGTCAGGAGCTTTTGGAGGGTGGAGGGTCAGGCAGAGTTCAGGAGGCCAGAGTGGGGCTCAGACCCTCAGCTCCTCTTCCCTCCCAGGTGGACTCCACCAAATATTATGAGGCTTGTGTGCTGGACGCATGTGCCTGTGACACTGGCGGAGACTGTGAGTGTTTCTGCACGGCGGTGGCAGCTTATGCACAGGCCTGCAATGACGCGGGCGTCTGCGTCTCCTGGAGGAAGCCAGACATCTGCCGTGAGTTGATGGAGCCTCCACCAGTACCTTCCTTCTGACACCCCGGGGTGGGGCAGAGCACCCACATCCTGGCATACTCTGACACGTGTGAGCAGCATGCATGCAACCCACATGTGTGTGCATACCCCACACACTTTGGAAGGCGGGCACCCTCATTCTGTCAGACACACATTCTGTGGAGTCTGGTTGTGGACCAAGCCCTGTGTGCCAGACACAGAGCAGACAGAAGCAAGGCTGGAGGAGCTCTCCTCGGCCAGTGGGTAGGCCACCCACAGCTGACTGTTAGAGAGAACGTGGCAGACGAGGGTAGAGTCCAGGCAGAGGTGCAGGCAGTGGCCAGGCAAGGCTCCCACAGGCAGTGAAGGGCTGGAATAGGGCTTTGAAGAATAAATAGCAGTCCTCCAGGTGAAGCACTGAAGTGAGGTATTACAGGTATAAGGTCCTGCCTGGGCAAGAGCATGGAGGTGGAAGAGGGTGGGCTGGGTGGAACAGACACGGTATAGAAGCCTGGCCCCCTCCCCTGACTTCTGGGAATTCTGGAGCATGGCTGGTCTGGGGACTAGTCTTACTAGCCAGCCTTCTGCCCTCTTGGAGTTGGGGCATTGGAAACCAGGGAAGCCCTCCTCTTCTCCCCTTCTTACTCCTCCTCTCTCTTTGTCTGCAGCCATGTTCTGTGACTTCTACAATCCCCGTGGGGAGTGTGACTGGCACTACCAGCCATGTGGAGCACCTTGTCTGAAGACCTGTCACAACCCCAGTGGGCAGTGTTTAGTGAATTTACCTGGATTAGAAGGTATGTCTGACTCTGAGAGCTTAAGCTTGAACCCTAAAGAGGAAAAGGGAAAGCCCAGGACTGGGGACAGCTCCCTGGGGAGTGGGGAGGGGGTAGGCTCAATTCAGTCACTCAGTTTTCTGATCTACTCATTCAATCAGTAATCAATTCTTAGATGATTCCTATGCTCCAGGTACTGTGCTAAGTGGTAGGGATACACAGAAAGCCCAAAACAGTCCTTGGTCACTAAGTGCTCACATGTTAAAGGACACAATATGATACCTACATATACAATGGAAATGGAAGGAAATCTCAGAGAGATGGGCTCTTAGCAGCTTGGGGGACCAGGAAAGGCCTCCTGGAGCTGAGTCTCAAAGGAGGCCAGGAAAGCTGAGGGGTGAAAGGTAGGTGGGAGAACATCACACGAATGGGGGACAGAGACAGGGAATAGTGTCATGTACAAGGACCAGTCAGGAGGCCAGTGACCCTGGGTCAAAGATGACATATTGGGGAGTAAGCTATACTGGAAAGGTGGGAAGGGATTGGGTTAGGAAGGGCTTTAAATACCAAACAGAACAGGAGAGGAGAGGGAACTACTGGAGATTGTTCAGGAATGGGGTGACATGGTCAAGATTTGCACTTTAGGAAAATCACTTTGGTGGCTGAATGGAGGATATACTAGAGTGGGGAGAGACTTGAGGCAGGCAGACCTCACAGTAGATATTGCAATAGTCAAGGTGTGAGGTGATAATGGTCTGCACCAAGATGGGGGAAGCATCAGAGGAGAGAAGGGGGAGGATTGGAGAGATACTGCAGAGGAGAAATCGACCAGAGGCACCTGCAGAGGTGAAATTGGCAGACCTTGGCACCATCTTGGATATGGGTGGCAAGAGAGTGAGGAGTCCAAGATGACTCCTAAATTATGAACCTGAGGGACTAGGAAGATGACAATTCCCTTGTCAACCATTGGGAAGCTCAGAATGACAAGGTTTGGGGGTGGGTAGGTAAGATAATGACTTTTTCTTTGGAAATGGTGAGCTTTAGGTGCCCACAGGACTGACAGTTTGAAATGTCTAACTGGCATAGTTGGTGATGAAGGACTAGAGCTCAGAAGAGATATTAGGACTGGACTAAGGAAGAGGAGGGGGAGAAGTGGAGGTGGCAGCAGGTTATCGACCAAGAATTTCCTAGTCAGCAATTGTGATTGGATTTGCCCTGATAAGAAATGTGGAAATGTAAACTTTGCAAGAATTAATTGTAACTGGTCTGGTGGAGAAAAAACAGCTGAAGCCAAGATGATGAAAGCTGGTGGGACCAAAATCAGAAAAACCCTGTGTGAGAAGAGCCAAGGCCTGTTTAATACTAGTGAGTGGTGGTGGAAAGTAGGATGGGAGATCTGCATGTGCAGTCCTCCTAAGTATGTTAAGCTAGAGGAAAGAACAGAATGTGGTGGAGGTGTTAATGAAGGAGAAAGTGGAACATATTGAATGGGAAGAACCTGATGGAGACTGATGAAGGGAAGGAAGTTGGGGGCGCCTCTGTCTCAGAAGAAATTGAAGATAAAGAATCCGAGGAAGGAGAAGAGAATGAGGATGATCTCTCCAAATATAAATTGGATGAAGGTGATGCTGGTAAAGAAGATGGGAATAAAAAGAAATCCCACAGAAGTCACTCTAAGATTTGGCCTCCCCTCTTCTGATCTTCCTCATGCTTATCCTCCCACTCAAGCTCAAGGTCTAGGTCCAAGTGAAGGGGTCCAGGGCAAGGGTAACACCAGGCAAAATGTGAGGATCTAATTTCTTTATTTACACATTTTGGTTTTCCTTGTTTGAATTAAGGTTTCAACTTCATTTTAAAGAGTTCATTTTTGATAAGCGATTTCCTTTAGAGAATCCGTTTCTCTCGATTAACTTTTCAATCTATTAATGTGGTTTTTATATAACCCTTTCCCCAAATGAAGATTTAAAATGAGACTTCCTTTCGAGGTATAATTTTGGGTATTTTAACCCTGTACCGCCTTTACTGAAGTAATTTAACTGAGAAGATTATGTATCAAATACTAAATGTGAGATTGTGGAACTTTGATATACACTTAAAATCACACATTATCACTTACACACACACACACACGTATTTTGCATATATGCACATCTACACTTATTGACTGATGTGCAGGACAGATTTGGACATTCCCTCCCAATTTTGAGGAGTAAAACGATTAGAGATCATCTTGTTTTGGGGCAGCCAGAGGGGCACAGTGAGCGAAGCTCTTCGCCCAGAATCAGTGAGGAAGATGCCCGAGTTTAAATCTGGCTTCAGACATGGGCAAGTCACTTAGTTTCTGCCTTTCTCAGTTTCCTCATCTGCAAAATGGGGTTAAAATGGTGCCTACTTCCCAGGGCTGCTGTGAGGCTCAAATGAGATGAAGCCATGAAGTGCTTAGCATTCTGCCTGGCACACAGTAGGTGCTATATCACTGTGAGTTTGCCCTTCATTGTGTCCCTTAGTGTCCCTTTGTATCATTTAGTGCAATGTCTGGCACACAGCAGGTGCCATATAAATGTTTATTCCCTCTCCCCCTCCCTCTTTTTTGCTCTTCTTGATGGCTGAAATAAGTGGGGGTGGAAACAATATCCAATGAGAGTCTTAAATTAAGCCATTGCGGGTTAAAGAGTGTTTTTAACTTTTGTACTGATGTTTCTGGAAAATGAAAAGATCAGATTTAAGCTGCTAAGATGTGGAAGAGCTGTTAGAGTGTCTGTGTGTGTGTGTGTGTGTGTGTGCACGCCTGTCTGTATTCCTGCCTGTCTGTCTGTTTGCCTGCCTGCCTGTCTACCCGCCTGTCTGTCTGTCTGTCTGCCTGTCTGTCTTCTTGCCTGTCTGTCTGTCTGTTTGCCTGTCTACCCGCCTGCCTGTCTGTCTGCCCACCTGCCTGCCTGCCTGTCTGCCTGTCTGCCTGTCTGCCTGCCTGCCTGTCTGTCTGCCTGCCTGTCTGTCTGCCCGCCTGTCTGCCTGCCTGTCTGTCTGTCTGTCTGCCCGCCTGCCTGTCTGTCTGCCCACCTGTCTGCCTGCCTGTCTGTCTGTTTGTCTGCCTGCCTGCCTACCCGCCTGTCTGTCTGTCTGTCTGCCCGCCTGCCTGCCTGTCTGTCTTCTTGCCTGTCTGTCTGTCTGCCTGCCTGTCTACCCGCCTGCCTATCTGTCTGCCCACCTGCCTGCCTGCCTGTCTGCCTGTCTGCCTGTCTGCTTGCCTGCCTGTCTACCCGCCTGTCCATCTGTCTGCAGAGAGACTTCTGTGAACTCCTCTGAAGTCATTAGTGATTCACACTAGACTGTGTTAAGACCAACAGACTTTCGGGATTTTACAGCCTGTGTCTTGCTCTGAGGGAGGATGGAGAACATTTAAAGCATCGGCAAGACAGGAAGTGCGTAGATTCTTTGATTTTCACTATACTTAGCCCTGGAGCAGTTACAGCCTCTTTAGTTGTTGTTCCTTCAAAGGCTGGTCATTATTTGACTTTCCAGTAGTTGGGACATAATGCCTTTTTGGTACACTGGTGCTATCAGTTGTGTGCTGTGAAAGCGTATTGCATCCAAATGATGATGAAGGTACAGGTGGTGCTCTTCTGCAGAAAAGCAGCTCAGTAGTAACCAGAAGTGGTTTTCTTGTTTCTCTGCTTTGTGCTGTCTCTTGAAATTTTTGAGTCTTACTTTGCATTTGTAATGCCTAGGCATGATGAGATTCTTACGAGACTGGTTTTACTGCAGTTGAATGATGGATTTGGTATTGGAGTCATTCCCTAAAGTCGTTCATTTCTATGATGGGAGAGGAAATTTCAGATGGAAAACTATCAGTGCCCTAAATTTACACCATTTATTTCTTTCAAGGTACTTGATATGCTTTGCGAAGCAATTACGTGTGTAAAAAAAAAAGTTTCAATGGCATGTGAGGAATAAAAGGCACGTTTTTCCTAAAACATTTTAAAAACTGGAAGCATTCAGGATTTGCCTTGGGAAGGGGAAGGGCCACCTCTTCATCATAGACTTGAGCAAAGGAGAAGGTTGTGGGGCAAGATGTGTCTGAGTGAGGTGAGATCAGGACAGCAACTCCAGACAATTTGTTTCTCTCAAGTATGAGGCTAGGTCCTCAGAGGAGAGGGCAGGGGGAAAGGCTGCTAGGGAAGACTTCAGGGGAGAAGACAAGGTCTGGAGCAGCCATTTTGGTGAGTATGCTAGAGACCCAGTTAAAGAGCAGTAGAATGGTCACCTTGCTGTGGTACAGTAAAGGTTAAGCAGTATGTAAGTAAGGGTGTAGGTGGCAGATGGTGGGAGCGATCTAAGATTGTCAGGACATGATTGGTGATGGGCTGGATGGACAAGGACTTGAGAAGAGAGGACAGATGAAGTGTTAAACTGATTGGCCAAGGAGTTGGATGGGGAAGGAAGGAGATTTTAGCCAGTACAGGGCTGCTAGCCTGGGGGAGGTCACAGGGAGTATTCTGGAGCTCAGAGCTTTCCAAGGTTCCAAGGTCGGGGGGTTCCAAAGTGCAATCCCTATACAGGTTCCCCTGAAATCTGACTTGCACCCCTAGCATAGCGGCCAATTCCTCCAAACAAAATACACATCACCAATTTCTGACATGGCCCCTTCTCCATCATGCCTAATCTCAACTGTGAAGGCGTGCCCTTTGATTGGGATTGGAAAACTAGGGATAGGTTGGGCCTGACAGGTTTTGAAGTTCCTCCTAACTCTGAGCTTCTGGGAATCTAGTTTGGTCCCTAGAGACTAGATATTGAGACCCTAAGCTCAGAGATCCTCTGGTTTATGTCTTTTGGGGAAGGGTTGTGTGGGGCAGCTAAGAGGCCCAGCGAGAGAGTACTGAACCTGGAGTCAAGAAGATCTGAGTTTCAATCCCTCCTCAGATCCTTACTAGCTGTGTGACCCTGGGAAAGTCACTCAACCTCTGCTGCCTCAGTTCCCTCAGTTCTAAAGTAGAGTTAATAATGGCTCCTCCCTCCCAAAGTTGTTGAAGATCAAATAGGACCATATTTGTAAAGCACTTGGCACAGCTCCTGTCGTAGCCAATGCTTTATAAAAGTCAACTAATGCTGTTGTGGTTGTTAGTGCCTGGACATGGAGCTAGCTTGGCATCTAGTCCACTTGGGGCAGGAGCATTTCCTCTGCCCACCCTCCCCTCCCCTCAAGCCTCGGTGTCCTCAGACCTGCAAAAACCACACACCAAAGATCCTTCTAACACAGGTGCCAGGTCGTGAGGTCCTGACCTTCCAGTCAAGTAGATGCTGGAATCTGCCCCACTTGGAAAGCCAGGGGTGGCTTCTGCCTTGTAGGCCCCCAGGAGTCCTGGGGAATGAGGCAGGTAGGGCTGTAGATGGCCTTTCCCTCTGTGCTCCTTGACTGTGTCTTGGAAAGCTCCTGCTGCCTATTGAGGGAGCCCTGGAGAGACAGCTCCACCTCATTCTTGACGCCTAGGGATTTTTTTTCCAAAGGGAAGCTGGGGTTTCTCCATTACCTGGCTGAGCTGGCTAATGGCCTTCCTCACCCATGATGGGTAAAGGGCAACTCAGGCTAATTGCTGAGATTAGGAGATGTGTCAGAGCTCTGATAGATCCAAAGTCCTGCCCAAATCATGAAAAGATGAGCAGGAGAAAGATCTCTGGGACTGGGCCAGGTGGTACAACTGTCTGATCTACTCCTGGCTTTGCCACTGACTCTGCTGCATGACTTTGGATAAGCTCCCCTCCATGCCTCAGTTTCTTAAATTGAAAAATGGAGTGGTTGGACTGGGTGCTCCCTGAGGAATGTAAGGTGACCTCAGCCAGATCCAAGCTTATTGAGAATGGAATTGTGGACTCTACCTCCAGCCTGTCCCTGACTGGTAGTCCTAGCCTCACCCTCCTAACAAGGGGCCACTGGGTTTTTGTTTCAAGGCCTCTGGTCAGGGAGGAATCCACTGAATCCCACTTGGGTACAGCTTTCATTGTTAGGGAGTTATTCCTGAAGTCAAGACTAAGTCCGCTTTTGGACTTCTCCCTCCCTTGTTGCTCCTGGCTGTACCCTTTGGGACCAGACAGAACCAACCCAATCCTTCCTCCCACAGCAATGCTCAAGGACAGTTCTCCTTGCCCCCCACCCCCAGCCTTCTCTTCCCAGACTAAACATTGCCAGCTCCTTCCAGCAATCCTCCTCCCTTGTCATGAACTTGGAAAGCCTTTGGTTCTCCTGGGAGGGCACTGTCTGTCCTCCAGCCTACCCTTCTTCCTTGGGGAGTGGACCTCTCACTGAAGCCTTACTCCTCTCTGTCCCCCTCAGGCTGCTATCCAGACTGCCCGGCCGAGAAGCCTTTCTTCAGCGAGAGCCAGATGAAGTGTGTTGAACAATGTGGCTGTTATGATGGGGACGGGAACTATTATGAAGTGGGAGAAAAAGTCGTGAGCCAGGCCAACTGCCAGAGCTGGTATGTCAGAACAGTGGTCCTGCCTTTGGCTTGGGCATCAGGAGAGCCTTGGTCAATACCTGGCCCTGACTTTCCAGAAAGGCACAGTGGAGGAATTCCTTTTGTTCAGTTTAACATACATTTATTAGCAACCTATTGGATACAAAGTAACTTCACTAACAGGAAAGGTGTCCTGTAAAAGGCAGCACTGAGCTGTGTAGACTGAAGCAAGCTGAGGCTTCTGAGATCTGAAGGGGAAGAGGGAATGCATTCCAGGTGGGGGTGGCAGCCTAGGATTTGTCATTGCCTGTTGCATTTCCCATGCCTTACATTCTTTCCCCCCTCCTTTTCCCTTCTAGTAACTGTACCACACGTGGCATACAATGCACCCCAGACCAAAATGGTGAGTAAGCTGCCCGATGCCTGGGGACAGGGACTCCCAGCTCCTGGGAAAGGCATCAGATGATGCCATTGGGTCTCTTGGCTTTTCAGAGTGCACTTGCTTGTATGAGGGCCACACGTACCATATCCACGAGGTTATCTACAACACCACGGATGGCCTGGGAGCCTGCCTCATCGCCATCTGCGGAGACAACGGGGAGATAAAACGCATGTCCAAAGACTGCCCTGTGACACCCTCCACCACTGCACCCTTCACCTTCTCTACTATCAGGACACCAGAATCCACAGCAGGTAACCTCTGGGGCTGGGTGAGATGAAACATTTGGCTTAAAGAAGCTCTGAAGCTCCTCTCAGGCCAACCACCGTGTGGTCACTCGGGATGGTGATAGTTAAAAATATATGCTAACAATGAAACAATGGATCCTGGCCCATTTAAGAGCCCCAAAGATGAGACTGCTACCAAGTAGATCCACAGCATGCCCATTTATCCAGTCAAGTATCCAGAAATGCCCAGAGCAAGGAAGAAACTTTCCCTTTCGAACTTGGGTATTTAGAATCCCAGAACTGGAAGGCTGGGAGAGCCCTTGATGGCTGCCTAGTGCAGTAATCCAGTCTTACATAGAAAAGGAAGGACTTGCTTTGCATCCCTTGGCTAGTGATGAGCAGAGGCAGGACCAGGTGCCAGGTTTCTGACTGGCAGCGTAGGGCTCTGACCACCACGAGGCCTCATTGCACTGTATCCTGGATCTTTTGGGTTCTGCTGGCTGCTGGCAGCTTTCCAGGAACTTCAGAGCTCTCAGAACCACTGGCTGGTATCTCCATTGTTCCTTCACTGCTTTGTGTGCACATCACTCCTTTGGATGCAGCTGGGGGTGGCCACTGAGCCTGATGTCTCTTGGCCTGTGAGGAATCAAACCCTCTGAGGTCCCATTGCCAGACAAGTTCTAAGAGTTCTCCAGCTGAATGTCTCTGGCATTGCCAGAGAAGGCAGTGGTCAGCACCCTGGGGGAAGTTCTATTGTGCCAGCAGGAGAGCAGTCACAGGTGGCTGAGATGTGATCTCTCTGAGAAGCCACATGGTGGATTTGCGGCTGGAAGGTCTAGATTCAAATCTCAGCCCTGACATTTTCTGGCAGTCTGACTATAGGACCATAACAATGGTAGTGAGCCTTTCCATAAGCACCCCACAGACACGATCTCATACAATTTTCACAAAATCCCATGATGTGGAATACATTATGTGGGCTCAGACAGGTTGAAGTGACTAGTCCCCAGCCACATGGGAAGTAATGCCTAAGGTGGGATTCGAACCCAGGGCTCCCTGTCGCTAAGTCCAGGGTTCTTTTCATTATGGCCCATGCCCTCTCCTCTGTCTGATTTACTCTGGGTACCACTGTCAGGAAAGCCCTTGGTGCTATAGAAGTGTGTGCTGTGTTGGCATCAGTCCCAGGGGCTGCTTCCCCCAAGAGAACACATTCCACAAGACATTTCCCCTTCTTGTTGCCTGCCCAGGGCGTTCCACCACAATCTCAGCTGCTTCCACAGTGTGTGTGCGAGAAGTTTGTGAGTGGTCTGACTGGTATGACAGCAGCACACCAGACGCAACACTTGATGGTGGAGACTTCGACACATTGGAGAACCTCCGGCTGAGCGGATACCAAATCTGCTCCATGGCCCGCTATGTGGAGTGCAGGGCCCGGGCATTTCCTGACATCTCACTCAGAGAACTGGGGCAGAAGTTGGAATGCAGCCTATCCCGTGGGCTGCTGTGCTATAATGCAGAGCAGGACCCACCCTTGTGCCATGACTATGAGATCCGAATGTTCTGTTGCAGCTACATGCCTTGTGGTGGGATCACATCGCAGAAGACCAGTCAACCTGTCACAAGACCCATAACCATGACCATAGCTTCCACAGAGGCCCCCAAAACACTATCAGCCTTCACATCACAGACATGGTCCACACCCACTAGGGCCAGAACTACCAATGTGTCCTGTAAACCCCGATGCCAGTGGACAGAGTGGTTTGATACAGATTACCCCAAGTCAGAAAAACTTGGTGGAGACATTGAGACATATGACAAGATCAGGAATATGGGAAAGGATTTCTGCCAGGAACCCAAGGGCATTGAATGCCAGGCAGAGAACTACCCAAACACGACCATTGAGGAAGTAGGACAGGTAGTCTATTGTGATGTTCAATTTGGGTTCATCTGTAGAAATGAGGAACAAGAGGGTTTGTTTAAAATGTGTGTAAATTACAAGATCAAGGTCCTTTGCTGTGATGACAGCCATTGCCATGGAACGCGCCCAGTCATGCCACCAGTACCAACAATTCACTTAACCACCACCTTTGGGACAGAATATACGTTACAGACATCCCACAGCACCAAAAGCCAAGTGACAGGAAGCAGCCCAGCCATCAGTAAAATCTCAGAGTCCACTCTCCTCTCCACACATTCACCTCGAAGCTCAAGAGCCATAGTGACCACAACTACATCCTCTTCAGTTCCCCCACCAACCACCACTGCAATCACAAGTGCGCCAAGCACCTCGGAAGTGCCCACCTCAACACCCTTGGCTACAGTGACCAAGACAGTGGAGGTGCCAACAGCTT
>CM053592.1:197375888-197432267 GCA_028646515.1 Pseudochirops corinnae | reverse complement strand
ACCACCACTGCAATCACAAGTGTGCCAAGCACCTCAGAAGTGCCCACGTCAACATCCTCGGCTATAGTGACCAAGACAGTGGAGGTGCCTTCAGCCTCTCCCAGCCCAAGGAAGGCCATATTCCAGACAAGTGCTCCTCTCATCCATTCATCCACAGAAGCAACACGGACAACACAAAGACCATCCCAGACTCCGTCATTAATCACCACAAGTCTGGTGACAAGTAGCAGCCCAGCCACTACTGCAACCCCAGAGTCCACAACAATTACTCTCCTCTCCACACATTCACGTCCAAGCTCAACAGCCATAGTGACCACAACTACATCCTCTTCAGTGCCACCACCATCCACCACTGCAGTCACAAGCACGCCAAGCACCTTGGCAGTGCCCACTTCAACACCTTTGGCTACAGTGACCAAGACAGTGGAGGTGCCAACAGCTTCTCTTCCCAGCCCAAGGAAAACCACACTCAAGACAAATTCTCCTGCCGTCCCTTCTTCTGCACCAGCAAAACAGAAAACACCAATACCATCCCAGAGTCCCTCGTTAGTCACCACAAGTCTGGTGACAAGTAGCAGCTCAGCCACTACTGCAACTCCAGAGTCCACCACAATTACTCTCCTCTCCACACATTCCCTTCCAAGCTCAAGAGCCATAGTGACCACAACTACATCCTCTTCAGTTCCCCCACCAACCACCACTGCAATCACAAGTGCGCCAAACACCTCAGAAGTCCCCACGTCAACACCCTCGGCTACAGTGACCAAGACACTCAAGGTGCCAACAGCCTCTTCTTCCAGCCCAAGGAAGACCACATTCAAGACAAGTTCTCCTCCCATCCATTCATCCACAGAAGCAACACGGACAACAAAAAGACCACCCCAGACTCCGTCATTAATCACCACAAGGCTGGTGACAAGTAGCAGCTCAGCCACTACTGCAACCCCAGAGTCCACAACAATTACTCTCCTCTCCACACATTCACCTCCAAGCTCAAGAGCCATAGTGACCACAACTATATCCTCTTCAGTTCCCCCACCAACCACCACTGCAATCACAAGTGCACCAAGCACCTCAGAAGTGCCCACGTCAACACCCTTGGCTACAGTGACCAAGACAGTCGAGGTGCCAACAGCCTCTTCTTCCAGCCCAAGGAAGACCACATTCAAGACAAGTTCTCCTCCCATCCATTCATCCACAGAAGCAACACGGACAACACAAAGACCATCCCAGACTCCGTCATTAATCACCACAAGTCTGGTGACAGGTAGCAGCACAGCCACCACTGTAACCCCAGAGACCACAACAATCACTCTTCTCTCCACACACTCACCTCCAAGATCAAGAGCCATAGTGACCACAACTACATCCTCTTCAGTACTACCACCAACCACCACTGCAGTCACAAGCACGTCAGGCACCTTGGCAGTGCCCAGCTCAACGCCTTTGGCTACAGTGACCAAAACAGTGGAGGTGCCAACAGCTTCTACTCCCAGCCCAAGGCAAATCACACTCAAGACAAATTCTCCTGCTGTCCCTTCTTCTGCACCAGCAACACAGACAACACCAAGACCATCCCAGATTCCCTCGTTAGTCACTACAAGCCTGGTGACAGGTAGCAGCCCAGCCACCCCTGAAATCCCAGAGGCGACTACAATCATTCTCCTCTCTACACATTCACCTCCAAGCTCAAGAGCCATAGCGATCACAACTACATCCTCTACAGTTCCCCCACCAACCACCACTGCAATCACAAGTGCGCCAAGCACCTCAGAAGTGCCCACGTCAACACCCTCGGCTACAGTGACTAAGACACTCGAGGTGCCAACAGCCTCTTCTCCCAGCCCAAGGAAGACCACATTCCAGACAAGTTCTCCTCTCATCCATTCATCCACAGAAGCAACACGGACAACACAAAGACCATCCCAGACTCCATCATTAATCACCACAAGTCTGATGACAGGTAGCAGCACAGCCACCACTGCAACCCCACAGACCACAACAATCACTCTTCTCTCCACACACTCACCTCCACGTTCAAGAGCCATAGTGACCAGTACAGCATCCTCTTCAGTGCCACCACCATCCACCACTGCAGTCACAAGCACGCCAAGCACCTTGGCAGTGCCCACCTCAACACCCTTGGCTACAGTGACCAAGACAGTGGAGGTGCCAACAGCTTCTACTCCCAGCCCAAGGCAAACCACACTCAAGACAAATTCTCCTGCCGTCCCTTCTTCTGCACTAGCAACACAGACAACACCAAGACCATCCCAGAGTCCCTCATTAGTCACCACAAGTCTGGTGACAAGTAGCAGCCCAGCCACTACTGCAATTCCAGAGTCCACAACAATTACTCTCCTCTCCACACATTCCCTTCCAAGCTCAAGAGCCATAGTGACCACAACTACATCCTCTTCAGTTCCCCCACCAACCACCACTGCAATCACAAGTGCGCCAAACACCTCAGAAGTGCCCACGTCAACACCCTTGGCTACAGTGACCAAGACACTCGAGGTGCCAACAGCCTCTTCTTCCAGCCCAAGGAAGACCTCATTCAAGACAAGTTCTTCTCCCATCCATTCATCCACAGAAGCAACACAGACAACACCAAGACCATCCCAGACTCCCTCGTTAGTCACCACAAGCCTGGCGACAGGTAGCACCCCAGCCACCCCTGAAATCCCAGAGTCGACAATAATCACTCTCCTCTCTACACATTCATCTCCAAGCTCAAGAGCCATAGTGACCACAACTACATCCTCTTCAGTTCCACCACCAACCACCACTGCAATCATTAGCATGGCAGGCACCTCAGTCATGTCCACTTCAGCAACCTTGGCTACAGTGACCAAGACAGTGGAGGTGCCAACAGCCTCTACTCTCAGCCCAAGGGAGACCACACTGAAGACAAGTTCTCCTGCCATCAATTCATCTACACTGGCAACTCACACAACACAAAGACCATCTCCGGTCTCAGAGATCTCGATTCTAACAACACCACCGAGCACAGCATTGCGGTCACAGACAACTACAATAGCTTTTCCTGGCCCCACATCAACAAGTGCAACAATCTCATCAGAGGTTACTACCATAGTCTCTACCGCCTGTCAGCCAAAGTGTGAGTGGACTGAATGGTTTGATATGGATTTTCCAGTTTCTGGAATCAGTGGGGGAGATTTTGAAACATATGATAATATCAGGAAAGCAGGAGGAAATATCTGCCAAGAGCCAAAAAAACTTGAGTGCCGAGCAGAAAACTACCCTGAGGTAAGCATCGATCAGATTGGGCAGGTTGTGGAATACAGCCTGGAATTTGGGCTGATCTGCAGAAATGAAGACCAAAAGGGGGCATTTAACATGTGCTTTAATTATAACATACGTGTGCTGTGCTGTGATGACTACACCCACTGCCCTTCCACAGCAGCAGGGCCGACCACCCTAACAGCCTCCCCCTTTCCATCGACCTCCAAGGCAATTGAACCAACAAGGACTCCATCGGCAACCAAGAGCACAATTCCAGACCTTACTAGGTCCACATCAACACTAGCAATATCTACAAAGGCAGCCACTTCGACTCTCCAGAGTGTTTCTGTGACAGTCACGAACATGACTCACCCTTCCTCAGTTTCTCAGGGCACTACTTGGAAATTCACTAGTTCCAAGTCCTTCACATTCCCACTCTTAACACAAACTATTCCAATCACCTCTGGCCAATCCACAACAGCAAGAACCTTTCCTTCGGAGTCAACCACAGCAATGCCAAACACCCTCCCAACATCTGGGACTACTGAGATCACCAAGCTGCCAAAGACAGCTCCCAGATCTCTGAGCACATCATTTGAAAGCACCTCAACTAACCAAACAACAGCTTTCAGCCCCAATACTTTGGGCACAACCATGACCACATCAGCCACAGAGTGCCAGCCCAGGTGTCTGTGGACAGACTGGTTTGATGAGAGCTACCCAATTCCTGGAAAAGATGGTGGAGACTTTGAGACCTATGACAACATCCGGGCTGCAGGAGAAATCATCTGTGAAAGGCCTCGGGAAATCCAGTGCCGAGCAGAAAACTATATCAATGTGCCCATTGACCAACTGGGACAAGTAGTTGAATGTAACGTGAGCATTGGTCTAGTCTGCAGGAACCGGGACCAGGCTGGACCCACAAAATACTGTTTGAACTATCTCCTCAGGGTGCTCTGCTGTGATGACTACCACCACTGCACAGCCCCAACCTCCAGCTCCTTTACCTCTGTTCCTTCCCATTCCAGGACTCCACATGTGAGCACACCTACTTTGCAGACACCCACCATCTCTACCTTTTCCACTTCTGTATCTATTTCCCCTGTGTCACAGACATCACCGATACCCTCCACCTTCACAACACCATGCTTCTGCTTTGTGTCTGGAGACCTGTTTTCTCCTGGTGAGTAGAATTCTTATCATCCTCCTCAATGCAGGCAAGTTCTGTCCATCTACTGGTCTATGTTTCTTTGGGATCTCTTTGGATTATATGATTATTTTAATAGCTTTTGTGAAATTCTTGAGAAATTATCAAAGCAAAATACAGGTAACTTCTCCTCCTATTCACACAAAGAATTCTATTCATCCCCTCTCTGTTGTTTGCCTGCTCCCATTATGAAATATCCTTAGGCTCAAGGACTCACTCTAAATGTAAAAGGAAATCTCCTATAATTCTTCTTTTCCTTTTGACAGGTGACGTTATCTACAACAAGACAGACAAAGCTGGGTGTAGTTTTTTTGCCATTTGCAACCAACAATGTGAAATAGAAAGATTTCATGGGCCATGTCCAACTCCAACATCATCTGTGCCCTTATCAACTCTCCCCCAAACCACTCCTCCTCCAGGCTGCCATGATGTCTTTCCACCAAGACAGGTGACTGATACATTATCTAGTCCACTCCAAAATGGACCATATTTCTTCCCATGTGGAATAGGATAGATGGATGGATGGGTGGATGGATGGATGGATGGATGGATGGATGGATGGAAGGAAAGAAGGAAGGATGGATGGATGGATGGATGGATGGATGGATGGATGGATGAACGGAAGGGCAAATTAATGTAACAATCAATGGACAGGTAGATGATTGTTTTTGTTGAGTAGTTTTTCAGTTGTGTCCAACTCTTAATGACCCAGTTTGGGATTTTATTGGTAAAGATGCTGGAGTGGTTTGTTTATAGATGAAATTTAGGCAAAGAGCGGTTAAGTGGCTTGTTCAGGGTCACACAGCTAGTAAGTGTCTGAGGCCACATTTGAACTCATGAAGATGAGTCTTCCTGACTCCAAGCCCAGCGCTCTGTGCGCTATGGCGCCACCTCGCTGTCCCATTATAGAAAATAGACGGACAGAATAGGCAAATGCATGACTAAATGGGTGCAATGGATCCAGTTCTATGTGCCAGTGATAGTACTAAGCACTAATGCTTACCTCAAGGAGCATGCATTCTAATTCTAAATCTGTGAATGGCCCAATGGATAGCCATATGGATGGATAGATACATAGACAGACAAATCAAGCAGATGGGTAGGATGGATGGAGAAATCGATCCATGTGTAGTTAGATGTATAGATGTCTACAAGGCAGAAAACAGGTGGATGGGTGGATGGTTTGCTTTTTAGAAGCAACGTTGCATAAGGCATAGAGCTAGGCTCGAGGTCAGGAAGAGCTGAGTTCAAATCTGGCCTCAAACATATACTAGCACCATGACCCTGGGCAAGGTATTTCATGCCCTTAGCCTCACTTTCCTCATCTGTATAACAGATAATACTGGCACCTATCTCGCAGGGTTATTGTGAAGATCAAAAGAGGTAACTCGGTAAAGGGCTTTGCAAACCTTAAAGCTGGCTATTATTATGATTAATAAACCAGCAGGTCGGTCAATGGATGGATTGGTATTGGCTTCTGTTTCCTCACCCCCTACTTTTCCCTCATCTCCTCTCAGTCTGTTTTTGAGCCTCTACTTCTAGGTGGAAATCACTCCCTCTGATCACTTTCATACTCCGTCAACTGCCCTTTCCTGTCTTCATCTTCCTTGAC
Organism: Pseudochirops corinnae; assembly: GCA_028646515.1. Classification (NCBI taxonomy): domain Eukaryota; kingdom Metazoa; phylum Chordata; class Mammalia; order Diprotodontia; family Pseudocheiridae; genus Pseudochirops; species Pseudochirops corinnae. The sequence goes on along the minus strand of CM053592.1, from coordinate 197,426,202 downwards.
CTCTCTGCCCTTTTGGAAACTGTTGCCCACTAGTCCCTCACATCTTTCCTCCATTGGTTTCAGTGGGATTGTGTCTTCAGGTTTCCCTCTTTACTTCTCTACTTCCTTCTCTGTTTCTTTCACTAGCTTGTCCTGTTCCCATTTCCTTCATGAGGGGATTTCAAAGGGTCTGTCCCAGGCTCATTTCTATTCTCTTTCTACAGACCTCAGAAGGTTGTCTTTCATATCCATGCCTACACTCATGGGTATAGAACAGAATGTGGGGCAATAATACAGATAATCCAGAACGCTGAGTACCCAGAAGTAATTTCCCTGAGCATTTTCCTTCCTAACTGTGTATTCCATGCTCCACTTGCCAGTGAAGTGAGTTCATGCCATCTGACAGTGGAGGCAATGGGCAAATAAATCACCTGAGAATGGGCTCAGGGTGTGGGAGGTAAGCACGAGACAGAAGTCCCAAGGCTGATACCACAGATGCTGAGTGAGGCAGGAAAGGGTCTCCCAAGGCACTTGGCTAGGAGTAGAGCCACCTACAGGATACACTTGGGTGAAGCCAGGGGTCCAGCATAGCCTTGGGGGTGGGGAGGTCCAAGAGCCCTGGAAGAAGGTTCTCTTTGACTTCCCCACAAAGGTCCATGACTAGGCCTTGGGAACAAGCCCTAGAATGAGCCCCACCCCAAGCTCTTGGAGCCAACCCCAGAACAAGCCAACATCTGGTCTTCATGTATTCTTCTCAGCCTGGAGAGCAATGGACCAGTGATTGCCAAGACTGCATCTGTGACAACAGTTCACTCACTGCACAGTGTAGACCCGTACAGTGCCTGGAACCCACACCACCCCCGCAGTGCCACAAGGAGGGTTTTGTTATTGTCTATAAGCCTCAGGCAGAGGATTCATGCTGCAAGGAGGCACACTGTGGTAAGCCCAGCAAACCCATTCTGGGGCCCTCAGGGAAGCAGGACCAGATCAGAATGGAGATCTCTGCAAAAGCCCTGGGACAAGAGGATGGGTCTGGCTGGACATATTCCAGAGCCCTGCATCATGGCTAAGTCACAAGCTCAGTGTTGGGGAGGGAAAAGAAGGGGATATAGTGCAACCCTGACTTCTTAGAGCTGATGATCTGGGGGATCCAGGGAGGGATGGTGTGGTCTGCACCATCATAGGGACACAGCATTAGGGCCTCCAAGAAGTCCAAGAAGGGGAAGCCACTTATGAAAAAGGTGACTTACGCTTGTCTGAATCCTTCCAACAACCATGGGAAAGAGAGAGCACTGATCCATGGGTGATGGCCCTGGGGTCAGGTGGGGGAAGGGGAGGTTCTGGCTTCTGCGCAGACAACTGGGAAAGAGTAAAGTCTGCAGAGATGCCCAGAGAGCGAGGGACTACATGCCCAGAATTCGTGGGCTTTCCTTTCACCTGTGGCACATTCTCCCACCCCCTCAGTCTGCAACCAGTCCAACTGCCCTCAAGATCGACCAAGCTGTAAACCACAAGAGGAACTGTTCAGCATCCTGCCTCTAGACAGATGCTGTCCTGTCTTTGGGTGCAGTGAGTACTGAGCTTTGGGGCCCCTTGGGACTCCTGGTACTGGACCGTCCTGTCCAGAATACTGTGCCACTTATGTTGGGAGGAACCCAATCCTTCACCACCCTTCCCTGTCCTAGCTGAATGGGCATCATTGGGGGGGGTCTTTAAAACATGTTCTAAGCTCCCCTTCCTATCTTCACGTTTCATGTTCTTGTGCCTTTCAGAAGAGAGAATGTGTAAGCACAACAGCACCACTTATGGGGTGAGTGAGTCCTTCCCATTGGGGTCCCCACCAGTGCTTGGATCACAACAGAACCACATTCCTCAGGGATCTCCATTTTTAGTGGGAGAGACAACCTCACCCAAATGCACACAGGGAAGAAGTCTGTCGGGAGGCTATCCTTTGGATGGGCACATCATTAAGAGACCAAAAGGAAGAGAGACAGACACAATAAGTAAACATTTACTAAGCCCCCACTATGTTCCAGGGGGATCTGGGAGAGATGCAAAAGGGACAGTCCCTGTCTTCAAAGAGGTTACAATCTAATAGGGAAGTCAGACAGTATGCAAATAAATATGTAGAAAGCAAGCTCTATATAGAACAAATAGGAAACAATGACTGGAGGGAAGGCACTGAGATTAAGGAGGATAGTGAAGACTCCCTGTAGAAGGTGGGCTTTTAGTTGGGATTTAGGAGGCAGAGGGGAGGAAGGAGAGAATCCTAGGCATGGGGAAAACACAGAGACAGACAGGGATAGAGGGAAGAGAAGAAAGAGGAATGAAGACAGATGAAGAGGAAGAGAGCAAGGGAAGAAGCAAGGGGAGGAGAGGGGGATGGAGGGAAGGGGGACAGAGAGGAGAGAGAGTGGGGAGGGGAGAGAGGGAGAGAGAGACAGAGAGAGAGAGAGAGAGAGAAAGAGAAGGGGAGAGACGGGGGGGGGGGGAAGCACGCACAAGTGAGAGACCATTCACACAAGAAGGCCCTCTTTGGTCTTGTCCCACACTCACTGGCTGTGTGACTTTGGCCTCCTCTTGAAGCCTCTCTCTTCCATCTGTATAATGGACACACTGCCTCAATGGCACTGATGCCTCCCCTCACCCTAGATAGTGCTCCCTGGGTAAGGTGAAAAAAAAAAAGATCCAAGTCACTCATATCCCTGGAAAAACAAGAGTGAAGGCTACTCAGGGGCTCTTTGGAGAAAGGTTCCCCCCATGTGCAGTTAGTTACGTTACCCAGTAGTTGCATCCATGGAATAGGTATCCTAGCCCAAAATTCCTTAATTGCACAGCGCTTTAAATGCTCTGGAACACTCTCTATTAGAGAACTCTGACCCTAGACCCAAGACCAAAGGTCCCCTCCTCTCATCCAGCTGCTCTGCTGAGGATGTCAGCCCCTGTGTGAATGTGTGTGAGTATGTGATAGTGCAGTCTGTGCTTTTGTGGCTGTGCACATCTGTATGTGAGTGTGTGTGTGCCCGTGGCCCTGGGGCTGCTGCCATCCCACTCAGATGTGTTTGGGAGCTTGGGAAGCTTCTTGCTGCTCGCCCTCTGAAACTGCCTTTTCTCTGGGCTGGGAATGATGTGCAGCTCCAATAGCTTTGTCATGGTCCTCAGCTGATTCCCTGCTTCGTCTGGGGGATGATGTCTCATGCAAGGACCTTGGGGGAGGGGCAGGGCAGGCAAGACTGGATCGTCCTTATTCCCTTGACTCTGTCCCCTCTTCCTCCCAGATTGGGTCAACTGTGCCATCAGATGAGCCCTGCCACACCTGTACCTGTCGCATTGAGGTGAACCCAGAGACCAACAGCACGGTGTGGTGTGAGGCTGAGAATTGCTCCATCGCCTGTGCCCCGGTAAGAACCCAGCCCCTGCCCTGGTGAGCCAGGAGGATTGGGAGTTGTGGGGTATGGGAGTGAATGCTATCCCTGCTACTGACAAGCCCTGACCCAGGCACATCCCTTACCCCTCGAGCCTTAGCCTCCTCGCATGTAAAAGCAGTCATGGCCTGAGAGCTTCTCTGAGCTTTCTTCCAGCTTGGATGATTCTGTAAAGCTGGGAGTTCACAGCCTACATAGGAGGTTAAGACTCAGGAGGAAACATGGGTGGCTCAGCAGGAAACTGTGGGTGCCAGGCTGTAAAGATGGCCTGCTCTAGGACATGAGGGAACAGAGAGCCCCATGGGGACTGGGGTTACCAAGGGAAGGGGGTCAGGCTTGGACTGGGAGAGACTCCCTGGGCAAAGGTACAGAGCAGCAAGGAGCCCAGGGCTCGGAGGGCAGCCAGACAGGAAGACTGAGAGAAGAGGTGGCAAGGGGGAAGGAGGGGCCTCAAAAGCCAGACTAATAAGTTTGCACTTTATGCTGTCGATGGTGTGGACCCACTGAAAGATTTTGAGTAGAGAAGTGGGAATGTAGTCAGACAGATCCCTTCTGCACCTTGCATGGACAGTGGGGGAGTTTGGGTTGGAGGGTAAGAGATGGGAGGGGGGCAGTGAGTGAGGAGACACCTGCCATGGTCTAGGCAGGGGAGAGGTGAGGAGGACATTCCCTGGATGAGCAGTCATGCGGTAGGAGAGAAAGGGCGACTGGGAACACTCACTCCCTTTCTTCTCTCTCTCTCACTGTAGGACCAGGAGTACAAAGTTCTACCAGGGCAGTGTTGTGGGCAGTGTGTGCCAACAACCTGTCTCACCCCAGATGGAAAGCAGATTAAGGTGAGAGACCCTGGAGGGCTTGATTGGGGAGATCAGAGCCAGGGCCAGGCAGGCTCCTTGCTCTCTGCCCATTAGCTCCCAGGCCTCTAAGTGGAGCAGGGGGAACCTTGGGAAACTGGGTGGCACGTGGGCACTGACTTTCAGAGACAGCCTCAGTAAGCTCTCCAGGTCCCAGAGCCTCCTCTGGGGCAGATGCTTCAGCTTTTCTCACAGACTGGCAGACCTGGGCATCTGGCTCCCTTCCCCCTGGTATTTCAGTTCAATGAAACCTGGGTCAACACCAGTGCAGACAACTGTACAGAATACCTCTGTAAGAAAGTAGATGGACAGCCCATCCTGACTCCGAGACCAGCTGAGTGCCCAGACGTGTCATTGTGCAAGGTATCAGCTCCCCCTCCCCCCCAAGCTCGTGGCATGGGTTGGACATCTAGGGTACAGCACAGGTTCTAGAGAGCTCACTCTCATTCAGACCTGACGCTCGAACACAGACCTGATGGGCATCTCATCACCTGAGCTCTCTCGGGATGGACTCAGTCCCACCAGGAGCCCTCCCAGCTGAGGTGCTTCCTTGTTTCACTAAAGGCTAATAAAGGAGACAAGATAGAAAGCAGGTTCTTGAGGGTCAGACTAAGGTGTCTGTTAGCAAAGGGGAGCATCCTCAGGCCATGAGAATGGAACCGCGTTTGAGGATTCCTCCAGCTGGTTTGTCAGGAATGAGGCTCCCATCCCGGGAACTGAAGGTAGAAATGCAAGGCAAGACACCCCCAGGGCTGCCCCTTCTGCCCCCTTGCTGCAGCCCAGCAGGACCAGGAGCCTGGCTCTGATGGGCCATTTGCATAGATGTGGGCACCACCTCCTAAGGGGGCAGGTGACGTTGGCAAACCCAAGCCCATTCAAATTGTCTGATGAGGCTTCCAGGGGGGTCCACAGGGCATAGAGAGCTGGCCTGGAGGTAGAAAGACCTGAGTTCAAATCTAGCTTCAGACATTTACTAGTGAGTCACTTTCTGCCTGCCTCAGTTTCCTCAAATGTAAAGTGGGCATAATAGCATCTCCCTCCCAGGGATGCTGTGAGGATCAAATGAGATATTATTTGCAAAGTGCTGGGCACAGTGCTCAGCCTGTAGTCGGCGCTACATTGATGGTAGTTGTTGATGAAGAGGAGAAGAGCCAGAGACAGGAGGAAGCCTGGGGGTGGGTGAATCCGCCTCCAGGGCCCCTGGGCTCCAGTCCCAAGGAGCTTGGACACTTGCCACCGGCGGGATGGGACATCCTACAATCAGAGACTATTTCCTTCTTGGTGGAAAGAAGGGACTGGAGTCTGCACCCTGGGAGGATCACAAGAAGCGGGTCCAGAGCTGGCATTCTGGGGGCTCTGGGGGCTCCCCGGCTGGCAGACTCTGGCATCCCACGCCTGGGCTACTGGGCTTATAGTGGACCCAGCCGGCCCCTAAAGTCGTCCCCTGCCCATGCTTTGCCTGCAGGGAGTCCTCAGGAAAGTCAGCTGCTGCTACAAATGTGAGGAGGCTGAGGGTAAGTCAAGGCAGGGCATCTATGAGGATGCTTGGGACCGTGTGCCCCTTCGACATCCATTGACCTCAGCAGACCCAGGAACAGAATCTCTGGACTGGCCCCTGTCATTAAGGCCCCTTTGGGCTCCGGGGTGCCACAGACAGCCCCTGCTTCCTCCTTTTGCTAAGAACAGTCTCAAGTGGCTTCTTCAGTCACTGAGGTATCCTGCATGTTCCCAGCCCCAGATATCTCTGCGCAGGTGGCTATGCTCACTTACTAATGACCAACTCCAGAAAACCAGGATCTCCTCCTCTCTCCAGCCCCCGCCCCATCCTCTCTCTCGACCTGGCTCCTGCCCCTGCCTGTGGGTGGAGGGATGGGATGGCAGACCTAGGGAAAAGGACAAGACATTGGACCAGGGCAGAATTTCCCTCTTCCTCTTTCTAGAAGATTGTCAGGTTCGGTCCAATAAAACGCTTCTCCAGTATGAGGGCTGTGTATCGGAGACAGTCAATCTCACCTTCTGTGCAGGAACCTGCAACTCCATGGCCATGTGAGTGAGGACCCAGCCCCCCTTTGGTTCTTTCCCACCTATCCACTTTCGCTTTTGGTGCCCAACTGCCCCGAATTCCTGGGCACACTCAGTCCAGAATTCTTCCTGGAAGTGTCTAGGCTTCAGGAAATGTCTACACTGGGCAAGAGCCTCACTCCTTGAGGGGCAGCTCTAGCCATAGGTGAAAGTGGAACTCTCCTGTACAGCTCCATCCCTATGCCCCTGAGCCGCAGTGACTCAAGCGGCTGCCATTAGAGCAGATTAGATGAGTTAACATTCTAAATGGGCGTGTAACCTCATAGCACTAGATAAAAGCTGGTTGTGGCCATCATCATCATCATCACAGCCTTCTGCCAAAGGTTGCAGTTCAAGGCAAGCATTATCCTGGGAAGCGGGACCCCCTAAGTCTTTGGCAACTACTAGCCCAATAGCATGAGTGAGTTTTTAAGATTCAGCGCTCCACCAAAGAGTTCACCACTGGAGGGGGGCAGTCAGGCACTATTGTGTAAGGAGTGAAGCCTAAAAAGGGAGATGGGACTCCAAATTTTGCCATTTCCTCAGAGAATGTCCAGGTGCAGCCTAAACATAGGGTCAGAACTGGGCGGGCATCACTCATGAGGCAGAGATCCCACATATAAACAGCCTCCCAACAGTTCTCCAGGGTTCTTGTGGGCCCCCCATAACCACTGCCAGGCCAGGGACATCAGACTGATGCCCTACTATCCAAGCAGATCAAGGTGGACTCAGGGATCAGTGAGAGGAAAGGATGAGCAGGTCATGCCTGGCTCCAAGGGTCACTCAGAAGTTGACATCAAGGGCAGGCTTGGGCCTGCTTGTAGGCCGCCTGGTGTCTGCACTGGGCATGGTAAGTGCATCCTGATCATGCTCTCATAGAGGGCCTCGTATAGACACAGCAGCTCTCACCCTTGAGTGCTTCCAGTCTGACCAGAGGTAAAGCCAGGATGGCCTATGACAGGATGGTGGGTGCTATGGGAAACACTCAAAGAGGAAGAACTGGGTGAGTGTGGAGGAAGAATCCTGTGCAGGCTCAGTGGAGGTAAGCCAAGAAGAATGTGGAGAGTTCTAACAGTCAGCAGAGAAAGAGGCCAGGAGGGAATTTCAGTCAAATCCCATGTTCCAGGAATACAGGATGAGTGGGAAATGAAGCACCTGGAACCAATGAAGAAAACCCCATCCATGCACAGTAAGGTGAAGGTTTGGAGATCCTAGAGAACCATAATTAACATTGTCCCAGAGGAAGCTGCCCAAGGGGCACACCAAAGCTTTCCTCTATTTGTAGTTATGCCTTCTTCCTAGAAATCCAAGGTAATTCCCATTTGGGGTGAGGGGAGTCTTCTAGCAGAAATCAGATGAGCACAATGCAGATCTCTGATAGGTCAGGCCTGGGTTGGCCTCGATGCCACTTCTAAGGGTCTGGCAATTCTGCCCTGCCCAGTGTGTGGGTGGCTACGGGCAAGTCCTTCCCCTCATCCCAAATGAGAGGGTTGGACTGCATGGTCCCCACAAACCCTGCTGGGCTCTCACGCTCCCCAGCTCTTCATAGGTTTCAGGGAAGCACTGTATCAGGTGGTTCTAAAAATGGCTTCATCTGTCAGGTATTCTCTGGAGGCTGATGAGATGCAGAGGGATTGTAATTGCTGCCAGGAGACTGTGGTACACCAGGAAGAGGTGAAGATGAGGTGCCCTGATGGCACAGAGATTTGGCGCAACTACACGCATGTGGATGCCTGCAGCTGTGTGTCTGGCTGCCTGCCTTCCGACACCAAGGTCTTCACCCATTAGATAAGCCTAGCAGCTCTGGGAGAGAACCCTCCAGCCTGCTTCTCAGTATCTTGGGAAGAGTCCTCTCCATGCTGGAGGGGGATGGAGGGAAGACACCAAATTCTGAATCAGGGTCCAGCGTGGAAAGATTTTTTTTCCCTAAGATCAGGAAATTTTGCTTGCTTTCTTTGCCTGCTTGCTCTGCAATAGTCCCTCCAGCCCCACCCCAGATTCTTCCTGAGCACCCCCCCATAGGTCAGAGGTCAGTCAGAAGGGAAGGCTTGAGAATCCTGGGGTCTTTCCCTAACTGGCTAAGCACCTTGAGGAGAGGGTCTAGTGAATACTATGAAGCTCAAAGTTCCTGTCCCAAAGAGGGGCTGGGGGCCCCTAAGCTAATAGATAGAGACTGTGAGCTCCTTGAGAGCCAGGACTGTCTTTGTATTCCCAGTGATTAGTACATTATCTAGAATGTTGAAGGCACTTAATAAATGCTTATTGACTACTTAAAAGGAGATCTGCCTGCACTTAAAAATGGTAAGAGAGGCCATGGACTACCAGCCTTAGACTTACCTTGCTAAAGTGAGGGTGGTCATACTCCCCCCCCCGGTGCTCTCCAAGGTCCTTAGAAGTCTTACTATTCATTCTTCCAGAAGGAATCCCAAACGTAGGACCAGAAATGCTCAGTCAGATCCTAGTTTGCTCCCTCCCAGACTCTGGTGGGGGAAAGGGCTTTTCTACTTTGGTACATGTTACTTCCCTCTGTCCCCATGACCACAAGTGGTGAGTGGCAGTACCACCTCCCTATTTCTGGCTCCCTGGTCCTAACTCCATGCAGACAAGAGTGGAGTCAAGACTAAGGAGTGGCAAGCTGGTAGGCGGGAAGGTAAAGCAGAGATTCATTTCCTCATCTGACAAAAGAAGAAACTGAGGCATGGGAAGATGGGAGAGCAGATGCGGGCAACCTCCTTGGGCTCTTATGACTGGCCTGTTCCTGAAGGATTCATGAATAAATCTTCCACATTCTGGGTCATGTTGATCTCTGTCTCTGTTTGTGTGGCACCATCTCAAATATTCAGCATCTCCCAGGCTAGACTCTTGAGGAATCCCCAGCTCAAAGCAAAGAAAAGCAGGGACTTTGAGACCAGCCAGAGTCTCTGATAAATCTTGGGGTGGGGAGCAAAGAGTGGCCACTCCATGTACTATTAGACCAACCTAGTGGCTCTGAGAGAGAATCCTGCAGCCTCTTTCTCAGAATCTTGGGATGCAGGACCATGGCCTGGGGACAAAATCTAGGCTGGACATGGGCATGGGGGTAAGAAGATCCAGTGATTTTTTAAAAATCATAGATTTAAAATTACTAAGACAGTTTATAAATCTATTATTAAAAATCATAGATTCCCAATAGCATTTGCATGGGACAGCCTTTCAGATACTTGAACGCAGATCTCATGCCCACCCACACCCCTGAGCTTTCCTTTCCAATCCAGGCTCAACATGCTCAGATCTTTCAACTGATGCTCAGAGGACACAATCTCAAGCCCTTCTTCACCCTTTGGCCTTCCTCTGAGGGCTCTCTGACTTGCTGGCACTCTTCCTGCACAGTGAGGCCCAGACCTGAAGGCAAGGCTCTTTCTCCTTTCTAATCTCACTGCAGCCCAAGAGCACACCAGCCGCCGCTTCACTGGGGTCCATACTCATCTTGAACTCCAGCCAGACCTTTAGGTCTTTTTCAGATAAGCTGCTTCCTGGCCACACATCCCTAATCCATCTTGTATTTGTTGATCAAAATATGAATTTCTTGATCTTCAATCTTATTTCATTAGATTTGCCCTGGGGCTCATCTGCCAGAGTCCTTTGAGATCTCAGCGCAGTTCTGCCGAGTGTCGGTAGTGCCTCTGTGCTCAGCATTTTAGCAGGTGAAGAGAGAGGCATGTGAATGCAAAGGCAGCAGCTGCAGATGGGGTGCTATGTCCAGGGAACAACATGAGGGGAGGTGGGGGGCAAAATGGCTTAGAAGGAAGGCTGTATTGCAAATGTGAGTGGAGTAGATAGTTAAGCTGTAAAGAATCTTTTTGGTCAGATGCGCCCTCCAGAAAGGTCACTCTAGTGGCTGAGGGGAGGCTGCATTGGAGCAGAGAGAGACTAAAGCCAGGGTGACCAACTGGGAGGCTGCTGTGACAGGCCAGAGGAGAAACTCTAGGGACCCGAGCCAAGGAGTTGTGCTGGGAAGAGGGCAAACGGGGCTGCTGCAAGGGACATGAAGGAGGATGAAAGGATCGAACTTGACAACTGGTTAAACAGGAGAGGAGAGGAGAGGAGAGGAGAGGAGAGGAGGAGAGACGGTGGAGGACAACAGCCCGCCAAGCACCAACTGTCAATGACTGCTGCCATCTGCCAGTTCTCAGGAAGTGAGGGAGCACCAGAGTGCAGGAAGGATGGTCATGAAGACCTGAGTTCAAATTTGGCCTCAGACAATTGACTAGCTTTGTGACCCTGGGCAAGTCACTTAACCTTAGTGTCCTCATCTGTAAAATGAGACAATAGCACCTACCTCCCCCAGTTTTTGTGAGAATAAAATTAGACAACAGATCCCAAGTGCTTGGCGAACCTTGAAATCATGGTGTGAGTTCTAGCTATCGCTGGTGTGAAAAGATACTGAGCGTAGCTAGAGGGATAGTGCCACCGCACTCTTTCGCAGCAAATTCTTAAACTCAATTTTATGTCACTTCACTTGCAAGTTCTCTCCTTCCCACTTCCCCCCACTGAGAAAGAAACCCCCGTCTGTTATAAATACGCAGTCAGTCCAAACACGCCCTTACGTCAGCCACGTGCAGAGAAGAAAAAAGGGAACAGCGTCGGCTTCCGTCGGACCCACGGGCTCTCTCTGGAAGGGGAGAGCATGCTTCATCACGAGTCCTGCAGACTTGTGGTCGGGAAACCGCTCCAGAGTCACGTTAGGTAACCTCAGCTGACGCAGGGAATCCTCTCACAGCGCCCCGATCGACGCACAACCTTTTCCTCCCTCCCCAGTTCCTGCCTCCCTCGCCCCATCAGGCGAGAACCTTGCCTTCTACTATGTCATGGAACATCTGAGGCCATTCACCGCCAGCTCCCCCCTTCGTTTCCTCCTCATCTCTCATTAGCCATTGTCCCCTTCACTTCCGTCTCACAGAAGAGGTGGCTCTGCTTGCTAAGGTGAGACCTTCTGCCCGCACCCATGCTGTGCTTCCGTCTCACTTCTCCATCATCCTTGCTCACGATTCTTTGATCTCTCTCTGGCTGCGGCTGCTCCCCTACTCCCTACAGACAGGCCCGTGTTTCCCTCATCCTCCAAAGTCCTCATCGAGCCACTCATGCCCCTACCTGTTGGGCTCGGTCTCTCTTCTTTGTGGCCAGACTCCTGGAAGGCTGCCTGTGGTCGGGACTCCCCTTCTCCTCTCTCACTCTCTTCTTCACTCTGAAAACCGGCTCTGACTCCATAATTCAGCTAAAGCCGCTCCCTCCAAAGTTATTGATGATCTTTTAAAATTATATTTGTTATTTATTTATTTTAAACAGTTTTTTAAAAAATTTTGAGTTCCAGATTTTCCCCTTTCCTCCCACCCACTGAGAAGGCGAAAAAAAATTAATGTTGTAATGTCCAAACCTGATGACCCCTCTTCTCAATCCTCGTTCTTCTTGACCTCTCCACAGCCCTGCCCTTTACCTTCTTTTCCAGGGCAATCCCTTCTCTCTGGACTTGTGGGCCCCCACTCCCTCCCTCCCTCTCAGTCTGGTCCTCCTCAGTCCCCTTTCCAGTTCTTCATGTAGGTCACACCCACTAAGTGCGGGGGTCCCCCAGGGCTGCATCTTAGGCTCTTCTCTCCTCCCTCTATGCAATTTCACCTGATGATCTCCTCAGCTGGCCTCACTTGTCATCTCTGTAGATCTCTGTGTCCAGCCTCAATCTCGCTCCTTACCTTTAGTTCTGTGGCTCCAACTGTCAGTTGGACATACCTGATTTGATTTCCTTTGGATTTCTCGATCTCAACACATCAAAACCAAAATGTTGCCTTTCTTCCCCTAGCCCCTCTTCCTCCTCACTTTGCCATTACTATCGAGGGCTCTGCTGTCTTCCCAGTAACTTGGGCTCACACCATGCATTTCATCCTCAGTTCCCCTCTACCCTCACCCTCCATATGCAATAATTTGTCAAGTCACTTTGTTTCTATTCTGTCCCATTTCCTTCCTATGTTTTCTTCTCTCTATTCATGTAGCAATCATGGTAGTTCAGGCCCTCTGGTTGTCCTCCCTACCTCCAGCCTCCAGCTCCCAACCCCCAGCCTCTCCCCACTCCTGCCCATCCTCCCCCAATTGCCAAGGTCATTTCCCTAAGGCACAGGCCTGACTGTGTCATCTCCCTACTCAAGTCATCTCCAGTGACTCCTCATTCCCTCCAAGACTGAAAAGGAAGCCCTGTTTGGTTTAGAATTGAACTCCTTCATAATGTAGTCCTTTCTTACCTTTTCCACACCCATACACCTCACCACACTCAGTGCATGCTTTTACCCACCTACACTGAATGACTCACAGTCATCTCCCATCTCCATGCCTTTGCATGGGCTGTGACCCATGCCTGGAATGTCCTGCCCTCCACCTCACAGCCTCCCTCAAGACTCAACTCAAATCCCACCAAGCCCTGGAGGCCCTTCCTGCCCCATCCCCATGCTAATGCCTTCAGTTTACCTTCCATCTACTTTGGGTTTATCTTGTATGTGCCCAGTGATACTTTGGTGTCTCCCCCTTTAGACTATGAGCTCCTTGAGGGGAGGGCCATTTGCCTGTGTCTCCACTACTTGGCACAGTGCCAGACACATAAGTGCTTCCCATACATTTGCTAACTGACTGACTAGTCAATGGTAGCGGTGAGTACAGTCTTCGGAACATGAGAAAAGCCAGAGCCTATAGACAAGGAGCAGTCAGCAGTGCAGCCTAGCAGTGGTAGGCTGGAGTGAGAGGGTCATGGTGTCCACGAACAAGGGAAGTGACAGTTTGTTCAGACACCAATACAGTAAGACCCTGTAAGCAGGAGCAATGTCTCTGTTCCTTGAAATCCCTAACTGGGGTATCAGGTCATTCCAGAGCTGAAGGGTCTGCCTCTGGAGAAGTTCCCCGTCTCTGGCACTATGAGCAGTCACTTGTAGGATAACACAGAGCTGGAATTTTTGGTCAGGTGTAGTTTGACTTGGATGACTGCCAAGGTCTGGTACTTGTAAGGAGCCATGAGGCAGGAGAGGGAATGAAGGAGGAAGGTTCCCTTATAACTCGTGCAGGCAGTATCCTATCTGCCTGGCCCCAGCGGGCAGAACCTTGGCACAGGTGGGTGTTACCCAGACTCCATGTCAAGACCAGCCTTTCTGATCTATGAGACCTCACAGACTTACACATATGAGATTCAATTAGATGGGCATGGTAAGAGCCACCTCTTCCAAGAAGCCTTCCCGGATCTCCACTGTCAGCAATGACTTTCACCCTAGACCTCATGCTGCCACCCGGTGACTGCACCTCTCACTGCAAACACCATGTGATACTGAGTATTCTGCTCGTCTAGGCTGCATGCGTCATCCCCGAAGGCAGGGACGGGTTCTTATCTAGTCTGTGACTCACCCAGAGTCCTACACAGGACGCCTATTGCTTACGGACTTTGAGTGGGGGAAGGGAAAGCAGTACTAGGAAGGGCCCAGGTGACTCACGGTGCTGGGCTCCTTTCAGCTGGGCAAGGCTATGAGGCTGCTGCCTGAGTCTGGGACAAGCCTCCTTAGTCCCCGAGTATCAAAGTGATGTTTTGCTGCCCTCTGGCGGCCAAAAGCACTCTGCACCATGGACAGCGACCCGAAGCCGAGGGCTCTAGCTCTATGTGTAATTCATGATGCCCCTCTAGGATGGCGGCCCCTCTTACAGTATTCGAGGGCTTAGCTTGGAGCCAGCAGGGACCCTGGGAATCAGTCCTGTCAACCCCGTCCTTTGAGAGATGAGGAAAGGAAAGGAGGTTTCAGAGTCACCCAGTGAATGAAGGAAAAATGCCCAAAGGCCAATTCTCATCTAGCCATCCAGAGGGCTTTATACTTGATATATGCACACCGTAGGGAGTCCCAGTCCAGGGGTCCCCCAGCCTCTGCCTCAAGGTCTTCAAAGACAGCCCACCAGCTTCCGAGGCAGCAAGAGTTCAGAAAGGCTTGACATGGAGTCTGGGTAACGCCCACCTGTGCCAGGGTTCTGCCCTCTGGGGCCAGGCAGACAGGATACTGCCTGCATGAGTTATAGGGGAACCCTCCTCCTTCATTCCCTCTCCTGCCTCACGGCTCCTTACAGTACCAGACCTCAGGCCGACTTCTGGCTCTTTACTGGTCTTCGATGTGTCCTTTACCATACGCCTTTCTCTCTTTGGGCCACAATTTTTGCCTAGATAATTTTTTTTTAAATCTCCAAACTAGGGATTCTAAGAGATGGCGGTTAGAGTGGGTGCAGAGTTGGGACGTGGAGTTCCCGTCTGTGAGGGCCAGCAAGGCAAATGGCCTCCGACAGCGCAGTGTTTTTAGGGAAATGATGTGCAGTGAGGCGGGGAGAGGAGAATGGGCCAGGCTGTGATCAACTGGAAATGCCAGAACGAGGAGTCAGTACTTGTTTCTAGAGAGGATGTAACAGGAAGAGCAGAGACGAGAATGAGAAGATCTGGGTTCAAATGCTGCCTATCCGTGAGCCTTGGTCAATTCACCGATCAACCCTCACCAAGTAGCAGTGAAGGTCCTCCTTTTTTTTTGGTGGGCCGGGTGCCTTGTTCAGTGCCAGATACAAAGGAAAATGGAGAGTGCCTGACCTCCAGGGTTATATCCAAATGGCAAACAACATGGGTGTGTGCGTGCAAACACAACTGCATGCACATACCCCATCAAGCTGGGAAGGGCTTCAGTGCCAGAGGATGTTTTACTGGATCCTGCAGGTAATAGGGAGCTACAGGTGATTAAGCGGGAGGTGACATCATCAGGCCTGAACTGCAGGGAGCACCCTGCGTGGAGGATGGATTGCAGCTGGGGAGAGGCTCCAGGAAGGGGGACCAGTCAGGAGGCCACTGTCACAGCCCAGACATGAAGGACTGCGGCTGAACCAGCTGAAGCTGGGAGTAGACAGAGTTGTCATGGAAAGAGATGTTAGCCTTGGTGGTCACGTTTCGGCTAACTGGAGGAGGAGGAGGAGTGAGCAGAGGCCGCCTGGGGGGCCTGGAATGTCTTCCAGAGGTCAGTTCTGGTCAGACAGGCTGGGTCTGGAAGACCCGCTTGGTGTCCAGTTGTGGACGTGTGGGGCTGGAGCTCAGGAAGGAGAGACTAAGGTTCCAAGAGTCACCCTCCCTTAGGCCTCAGTTTGTCCACCTGTGAAATGGGGGGAGTGGGCTGGTTGTTGCCACAGGCCTTTTCAGTGCGAATTCTGTGGCGACTATGATTGTGTAATGGGGAGCTGGGGAGGGGGGGTTACTGGCTAGGTGAGGGCTACAGTTAGATTGCTGGGCGGCGGTGCTGCAGTCAGAGCACCAGACTTAAGAGTCAGGAAAACACGAGTTCAAATTCAACCTCAGACACGTTCTAGCTGTGACCCTGGGTAAGTCACTGCGCCTCTGCTTCCGCAGCTGCAGAATGGGGCCAACAAGCGCACCTGCCCCCCAGGGTTGTGAGGGTCAAGTGAGACGACGTCCCGACATCCCTTAAGTGGCTCCCAAGCTCCATGCTGTAGGAATGGGAGCCAGTGCCGCCTGCGCTTGAGAAGACCCCAGCGTCTGACTGGGAAGGAGCCGCAGGTAGCCTTGCGGAGGCTGAGACAGCCAGGTCTGGCCGCTGACGCTGGGGCGCGCCACAGTCCCCGGGGGACCGTGTCAGAGGGACACGTAGAGCAGAGCGGGACAGGTCCGCAGAACATCCCATTACGTGTCAGGCAGAGACAGCATTGGAGGGGATTCTGAAGGAAACAAGGAGGACGTCCCAGGCACGGGACAGCGCAGGTAAAGGTGCGGAGGCGAGAAATGGAATATCCTAGTAGCACGAAAGTCAGTCCGGCGGAACAATAGTGTGCAGGGGGAGCAAAGCGAACCGAGGATGGACAGAGAGGTGTCCGCTGCTTCTATTTCCTTGGATACAACCTCTTTTTACTTAACCTGTTACTGTTGCCTCTCCCCAAGTGAAGGTAAGCAGCTTGACGCCAGGCACCATTCCCTTTCTGTTTTTGTGTGCAGAGAAGGGCAGGATGCCCAGGCCACAGCCGGCACATAAATGCTTAGCAAATACGTGAGTGAGCACCGAGGGCATGCCCCAGATGAGTCGAGGCAATCAGGGAGGGCGGGCAGGAGGCGGCCCCTCAGAGCAGGGAGGATTGCAGAACTTCTGTTTTCCTCGGCCTCGTACCCTCTCTGGGGCCACAGAACCTCCCTGGGAACGGGGGAGTGATGGAAGAGACGGCGGGGGAGGGAGGGAGAGGGAGAAAGCTCCCCCCGCCCCTGGGCTCGAGCCCGTGGTCCAGAGCTGGGAGACGCGACAACCTCTGTTCTCAGGGGGCACCGGAGCCAGGCACCTGGTCTCCAGGGCCCCCAGGGAAGCCGACACCCACTCTGGAGTCCCGGGCAAGTTTACTGCAATCTGAGCAAATGCATCACATTAGGGGATATTCCCATGAGTTCGGTGCCAAGGACAAGAGTGACACTGCCTTCCCCCTCCCCTGCTCCTCCTCCCTCTCTTTCTCCCCCCTCCTCGGCTGTCTTCTCACCTTTTTCCTCCTCCTCCCCCCTTCCCTCTCCCTTCTCCCTCCCTCTGCATTCCTCCCCTCTCCTTTTTCACCCCCACCCCAGTGCCCAGTCCCCAGGTTGCCTAGCACTGGGCTGGTCACACAGGAAGGACGGCTCAGTAAAATCTTGGCTTAGAACAGCCTCGAAGAAGTCTGATGGTTCAGTCCTGCCTCCTTCCCCCTCTCCATACCCGAGTCCATGGCTTTGAAAGGACAGAGGTACTGGATGGCCTCAGAAGCCCTCTGGCAGCACTGGGCTCCTATCTTCTCTCAAGAGGGCACCTGCCACAGCTCAAGGCCAAGAGCTGTCATTGCCCACCCAGAGCCCCTAACCCTTGATCCTGGGCAGGGGAGCCCTGCTGCCAGACCCGTTTGGGGATCCTTGCTTCATTGATGGTACCATGAGAGCGCTGCCCCATCTGACGATTTGTGGTAGGGCCTCAGGTCCCTGCCAGCTCAGGAGCTCCCCGGCTTTCTGCCTCCAGGACCAGGATAAGGAGCAGAGCTGAGAACACAGGCACCCTGGTGGCCTCCTCCCTCTGGGCCAGAACCAAGCAACAAGCCCCGTGCTCACAGCTGCTCATGCCAGCCGCCCTCCAGGGAGAAGGCAGGCAGCGCACCAAGGCCCCAGGAGACGATTTTCTCTTTTTTCTCTTTCTCGAGGTTTCCCCCACTGGTTCTAATTCTTTACAACGTGACTGATGTGAAATATGTTTCATAGGAATGCATGTGCAGAACCTAGATGAGACTGCATGCTGTTCTGGGGAGAGAGGGCAGCAAAATTAGAAATTCAAAGTCTTATAGAAGGGAATTTTGAAAACTAAAAATAAATATTAAAAAAAAAGACCCCAAGCTCCTTGAGGACAGGAGCATCCTTCTTGCTTGTGTCTCTTAGCCATCACAGCTTTCCTCTCTCACTGCATAGAGGGGGCCGAGGAAAGGCCTGCCCCCAGCCTTGGCCACAGCCAGCTTCCAGGCATCATCCAGGAAAGCCACACTCCGACAGGCACAGCGCAGGCACACGAGCCCCTCAGGAGCGGCAGGAGGCTGGCCAGGGGTGAGCCAGACCTGGAGGCAGAGCAGCGTGCTCCCTAGCCCCAAGGACCCTGGGCCCTTCCCCTCTGACCTCAGAGCAGGGACTGTCCTTCTGTGTCCTGACTGCTTAGCACCCAGTAGGTGCCTAGTCCAGGTTTCCTCCTCTCACTGTCACCGAGTCCATCAGTTTGGAGGAGCTAGGGCAAGCTCCAGCTCCTCTCCCTTCTACAAAGGCCCCCTGGAGTGGCTTCCTGCAGGTCCATGGACTGGGACCTCTCCCGGGACTCAGCAACCACACTCGCTACCTTCCCGCTTCTTCCAGATTGTGCCTTGCTGGCTTGGAACGGCACCTCTAGGGGTGAGCCCCAAGGCCAGCCGACCTCCCGCTTTCAGACCAGTGACTTCAACTTGAATGGGAGGCCCAACACTTCCCTGTCCGAGTAGATCAAAGTGCTCAGTCTAGGTCCCTTGGCCCAGGGGGCTCCCGGCTGCTAAGCTCATCTCCCTTCTCTCTCTGTTTGCTTTCAAGTCTAAGGAAAAAAATTTCAAATCAAAGTCATGCAGAGCACAATATCCTGACACTTTCCTACGCAGAGTTCCTGGGTTTCTTCCTTTGTTTGGTTAACATTTCATTTCCCATTTTTAAAGGGCTGTGGCTTTCATCTTTGACATCCCTTCCTTCTGACTGATGTCACAAATCAGGTGTAAAAAGGGATTTGCTTTTCCCCTAAAATGGCATCGATTTCTTGGCAAAATTCAGGTACCAAGGAGCCAGATGCGGGGTCAGCAAGGGTTCTGGGGCCAGCTGAGTTAACAAAAGCTAATGTGAGAAAATTTCCCAAGAATCCACTTTCACAAGGACAGTGAGTCTATCCTGGTGATTTTTCTGGCTTTTTCAATGCCTTGTCACAGGTGCCCGTGATTCCAGGGATTACTGCTGGCCTGGAATGAATATAAGCCAGGACTCCAGCCATGCCAGGAGGATGTGGGAGGGGGCATCTGGGAGCGCTTTCTGTTGGGGTCCTTGGGAAATTGTTTTGGGGGGCAAAAAGAGTTGCTCTCAACTGGATGGGCTTAATCATTGGTGCAGATAACAGCCCTTCCTTTCCCACCATGGATGGCAGGCAACCTGCCCTAGAGTGAGCTCAGTGGAGGCCAGGTCTGCCAATCTTGTCTAAGTCACGGGATGCCCATGACTGCCCCCTCTGGGCAGCCCCTCCCCTCAAGTTCCCCTTGCCACATCCCCCATCTCCTTTATGGTGCTGCGTTTGAAAACAGATCAAGTTCCCCAAAAGGACTCTGATTCTCCATCTTAATATTCATGTAGATGCTCATTTATTAAATTAGAAGACCCAAACATCTATGTGATAATGACAAAGAAACTACAGGTGCTGGACCCCCAAACAGAAGCAGAGCCCAAGGCCTGCGGGTCATCTCGGCAAAGCCTCCCATGTCCACTGGAGCAAGAAGGGCCCCGCCAAGGCCTCCCCCAGCCCTCAACACAGGCTGGTGCTGGAAGGGGCCACAGCCCCCCACGGCTGCCTGCCTCAGGCTGCAGAGACCGTCCAGGCCCACCTGGAAGCTGCACTCCCCTGGCCCCATTCCCTGATGGAGAAGAGCCTCTGAAAGGCCCCAGACCCTATTTGCGCATCCTTTCTACCTCCCAAGCTGCCAGATCCACCCCAAAAGCACCTCCAGGTAGGTGTAAGGGCAGGGCGGTGTGCCTGGGACCAGGACTCCGGTGTGGAAGCAGCTGGTCAAGGACCTGTAACAGCCCACGCTGGGTAGGCAGGGCCTGCAAACAAAGGAAAACTTGGACTGCCAGCCAGAATCTGTTTAAAAATAAAGGGGGGGGGAGGGAGGACAGCATTCTCTGCTATGAAAATAATCTGAATTCCAAAAGAAAAGCATTTGGTCCTGACCTGAGAACAGAAGTCACTGACTGTACAATCAACAGCACACACGTTGTGTCCACACGAGATCTGATAGTCAACATCCAGTAAAATGGGACACAGCATGTTCTGACTAGGGAGGGGAACAAAAGACTGCCCCCCAAAGGGCTTGGCTTCCAGGTCCGAGGTCGGCCACTCCCCACCCATGGAGCCCCAGCACGGAGGACTGGCCACCGTCCATCACCAGGGCTCTCTGCCCCTGACTCCCCCCCATACTCTGCAGGCACTGCCAAGCAGAAGGGGGCTCCGGCGCTCGCCTCAGTCAGTAGTAAAGCAACAGGACAGTGAGAATGGGCCCGCATGCCCTCTGTGCAGTGATGGGAGCCCACCTGTCCCTGCCAATGGAGAGGAAGGGCCCCCTTGGGACATAACTTGATAAACATCATAAGAAGGGAAGCATGGCAAGAGCGAAGGGGATTCTTAACCAGCTAAAGGCGGTATGTTTCACAAGCAGCATGCTTCTGGGAAGGGGGAATGTGGCGTGCCTTTCACACACGGTCCCGGTGAGGACCCCTCAGGAGACAGCCCACAGGTGGCCTCCTGGGAGAAGCTGGGGATCCCCCACAATGGGGGTGAGAGCAGCAGGGAAGGCAGCGGGGCAAGGTGGTGGGAGCAGCGGGCTTTCCCCCTCTGGCCCAGGGCAAGTAGTAACGGAGTGCCCTAAGCCAGAGATGGAGGGCACCAACCCCTCAGCCACACTGGCAGGAAGGGGAATATATACACATGACACTTCTCCCACCCCAACAAAACAGTACTTTGGGCATTGCGGCTAGTAACTGGAAAAACCCACATGCATCTGCAGTGACCACAAAAGCGGGTATGGCTGGGGGACACATTAATGCCAAGGAGAGAGAGGGGGCAACCACCTGGGGGGGTGCTTGGGCCGCTCTTCCTCCCTCCAAGTCCCTGGGCAGGGCTGTGCCCTCAGAGGCAGGGCTCTAAGACTCCTCTGCAATCTGCAGCAGGGAGTTGATGGCGGCCTCGCGGTTCCCCCTCTGCGCTTCCAGCACCGAGCGGATTACTTCTCTGTCCATGTTGGGGAACATGTCCAGGATGGCTTTCAGGTCCTCTTCGCTACAGGGCTGCTGGGGACTGACCACAGGAGGGGCCACGGCCAAGGGCATCACCCCGGGGCCACACACTGCCGGCACACCTACAAACGACAAAGGGTGCTGGGCAGGGAGCCACGCCCATGCCCGCTGGCCCGGGCGGCCCCCCCAACACCCTCTCACTTCACCATTCTGAAGTCTGCTTCCTTTTCTTGCTCCAATGTGACTGAACATACCCCCACGGGACATTTTTAGAGTAGCCACATCATGCTGGGTACCAGGACTCAGGTCCAGGAACATGGCTCACTGGACGGGCGGAGGTGGGCAAGGGGCGAGGGATCTCTGGCTGCAAAGGGCAGAGAAGGGGACGGCCACGGGGCAGAGTGCAGGCATCGTTATCCCCGACGGAAGAGGCTCCGTAAAGGGCTGGAAGCCAAGAGGGGCAGAGCACGGGCAGGGCAGCGGGAGGATAGGCCCAGCTGGAGAACTGCACTGACCTGGGCTACACTCCAGAGCAAAGGTAGGCCCTCACTGACAGGCTCACCCGGAGAACACTGGCACAACTCCACGCAGCGCAGCCAGGCCACTCGGGCAGGCACCCGTCCGGACTTGCCCAACCTGTCACACTTTATTTCTGGGGATGTCACAACTGACCTCTATAAACTGTTTGGTGAGTGGCCACTGAGAGCCAGGGGAGAGACCAGGGGAGGCGTCCACTGCCTGCAAGGGGGCCGCATCAGAGTGAGAGAACAGGGCCCCAGGACAGCATTACGGCCAACCTGCCCGCCTAGCAAAGGGGGGCCAGAGTGCCCCCCAAGTGTCCGACAAAGACCAAGCCTGTCCTGCTCTCTCCGGGAAGACTTGTGAGCACTGCTGGGGGTGGGAGGCAAAGGGACGCTCAAAGCCCAGAAGACCCCAACCATAAGCGGCAAGCGCTTCCCAATTTCTCCCAGAGCGGCCCCTCCACAGCACATGCAGGAGGATGGGAGCCGAGACAAGGCCCTCAAGAGCGTCTGGTTTCTGCCGGGCCAGGGCACCCATTCACCCACTGGACGGCACGGGCTGTCCCGGCGTGTGCTTGGGGGGGGGCACCACCTATGGGGGAATATGGGGATGGCACCAGGCTCCATGCTCAGGGGTCAGCCCCCAGACCCTGCAGAGGGATGAGACCAGACAACCTGAACAAAACCCTTGCCTGTGTGGGCCAAATCAGAGAAGTCAGTCTAAATGCAAGTCTGCTAAGAGGCAAAGCCGTGTACCCACAAGGGGGCTCGCCCCACGGACTGTGCCGGGCCTTGGCGTGTGGGGAAGTCACTGCAGTGGCAGGAGCCGGCAGCATCCCAGAGAAGCCCCTTCCTGGGGCGCTGCTGGCCTCCCCACCTCCCTGTGCCCAGAGTGGTTGGCATGTTGTTTCCCTGCAGACTGGAAGCTCCTGGAGGGCAGGGACTGTCCTGGACCTTTCTCTGCAACCTCAGGGCTTAGCAAGGGGCCTGCCACAGACTGGGGGCTTCTCAGCCCCCTAACTGCCTTAGTAAGTAGAAACATTCCAGCTCTAGAGTCAAATCCACCCACTGCCTACCTCATTTTTCAGTCAAAAGAGGGTGGCAGGAGAAGACCCCTGAAAAGGGGGAGGCCTTTCATGCCCCAACAGGTGAGAATTCCTCAATGAACCTGCCTCCCCACCAGCACTGACCCATCAGGGACCATCACAGCCCAAGACTCAGGCTCCTCCTTGGCAAATTCCTCAGCATCTCCATCTCCGCCCCCACTGTCCCAAGGTTAGCCTATGGCTCTAGATGGGTCATTTGGGAAGTCTGTATCATCCTCAAAGGACTGAACAAGGTAAAGGCAAGCAGAGGGGAGGAGGAAAAGATGAGAGGCGTACCTGTAATCGGCACATAGCCAACACCCTGCTGGTACACCGTGGGCATCAGGACCACAGGTGGAGGCTGCATCATCATGGTGGTCGGGAGAGACTGGGGACAAAAAGGCAGCAGCAGCAGGTGAGCAGGCCCCTGCCAGAGGAAAAACCCACTGGCCAAGAGCAACAAGCATGAAGGCACCTTGAGAAAAGGCAAGGATGTCTCCAGCAGCTCAGAGCGGAGCCCAAAGGCGCTCCCGCAGCCATCTGTGAGCTCACACACATGAGCGTTTCTGGGGCTGTGCCCGTGGAGCCCTGCAGCACAGCATGGGGGATGCAGAGGGGGCAGATCCCTTCCTGCTGTGCGCCTGGTACCTGTCCCATGGGCCTCCCATCCAGCATTCTCTCAGACCTAGACCTCACCAAGAGCCACCCCCTCGGGCTGGGCCATGGAGTTCCGCGTTCACAGCCAAGAGACCACCTCTCCCTCCGCCCTGTGCTGCTCCACGGGCTCGTGAAGTATGCCCCGCGTGACCCCCAGACACTAGCTAGCTATGTTTTAGGGTCGGTCATTAAAAAAGGCTTCCAGGATTTCTAAAAGGCATCAGGGAAAGTGGTGCCCTCTAGCAAGGGCTTCCCAAGAGGGGAGGAGAGAAGAGGCTTCAGGGCCAGGCCGAAGTCCCTCCCCGCCCGCCCCCGACCCAGCTGCCCAGTAACAGGTGTTTTCCCTTCAACAGAACAGACTTCCTCCTTTCCCAGCCACCAAACAGAAGCTCAATAAGGCTTCCAAGGATACCCTTGCTCTCTAAACCATGATAGTACATGAGACCACATCCCACCCGCTCAAATCCAAGGACAGCCACCATCCTGTGGAGAGGCAGTGAGTGTGACCAAGCCATGGTAAGGAAGAGTCCTCTGGGCCCATTGGTGATAGAAAAGTCCACACCCAAAAGGACGCTCAGCTTCTTGCCTTTGTAAAGATGAACCAACGTAGGAGCCTGTCCGTGTGCAGGTAGTAAGAAAGGATCCTGAAGAGGGAGAGGAAGCCAGAGCCCAGGAGGCCCACAGCTCCTCCCGGGACCCTACAAAGGACTGGCTGTTTCCCACAGTCCCGTCAAGAAATGATCCCGGAGAAAGCTGCCTGAATTGGTCTAGGGGACATAGCCTGCCCCACCCCTGACTGACTTGTTCCCTAGGACATCTGGAAGAGATCACAGCACAAGTGTCAAAGGAGGAGCCGTGAGCTGATCAAGGGGAACAAGTGAGCACTGTGTCCTGGGCACTGTGCTAAATCCTGGTGGTACAAATAAGAGAAAGGCAGACCCTGCCCTCAAGGAGCTTACAATTGAAGCGGGGAAGACGATGCACAACAGGATGCTGATAAGGAGGGGCCAGGGTCTGGGGGCACCAAGAGCACTGAGTGACAGTGAAGAGATGGCTGGGCTTCTGAGCCCTCTGCCTTATCCTTCGGCCCTCCAATCAGAGGGGTAGAAGTAACTGAGGGGCCTGGCAAGGTGTGAAGGCCAAAGCTGGAGCCACCTCCAGAAGGATGAGTTTCCTGGGGGCAGCCGGGCAGATGATGGTGCTGAGCCCATGAAGAGAGATCTCAAGCAGTGGGAGGGAGGCCCAGGGCCTCGAGGGGGCCAAAAGTTTCCTAAAGACTCTAAAATCCAAAGGTCCAAGATTCTGGGAAAAGAACTCGCTTACTGGACAAAAACTACTAGAAAACTGGAGTTTGTCAGAAACTAGGTACAGACCAACATCTTGTACCATATATTGAGATAAGGTCAAAAGGGGTACATGATTTAGACAAGCAAATTGGGGGACACGGGATAGTCTACCTGTTAGATCTACCAATAAGGGAAGAATTTAAGACCAAACAAAAGATAAGACAGGATAGACAGGATGCAATTTGGATTACATTAAATTTAAAGTTTTTGCACAAATAAAACCAGTTCAGCCAGGAAACTGGGAAAAAAACAAACAAACCTGTTTTACATTCTAGTTTATCTAAGAAAGTGACTCAAGTTTATAAAAACAATGACCATTCCCCACTTGATTAAAAGTCAAAGGACATGAACGGGCAGTTTTCTGAAGAAGAAATCAAAGCTATCACTAACAGAGAAACACAAATTAAAACAGCTCTGAGGTACCACCCTCACACCCATCAGATTGAAATGACAAATGCTGAAGAGGGGCATGGGGAAGGTAGAACACTAATGCATTGTCGGTGGAGTTGCGCACCAGTCTAACTATTCTAGAGAACAATTTGGAACTACGCCCAAAGTTGAGCACACCCTTTGATCCAGCAATGCCAATACTAGGTCTGGTTCCCAAAGAGATCAAAGGGGGAAAAAGGATCTATTAGTACAACAACACTGCTAGCCATTCTTTTTGTGGGGGCAAAGAAGTGGCAGCTGAGGGGATGCCCATGAATTGGGGAATGGCTGAACAATGTGGCACATGATTGTGCTATGAGAAAGGATAAGCAGGATGAAAAAGACTTCCGTGAACTGATGCAGAGTGAAGTGAGCA
This sequence comes from Pseudochirops corinnae, assembly GCA_028646515.1. Lineage (NCBI taxonomy): Eukaryota > Metazoa > Chordata > Mammalia > Diprotodontia > Pseudocheiridae > Pseudochirops > Pseudochirops corinnae. Next base: position 197,400,879 of record CM053592.1, on the reverse strand, counting down.
GAACCAAGAGAACTCCATACACAGTAACAGCAACATTGTAACAGTGATCAACTGTGAATGACTCAGCTCTCCTCACAACGCAACGATCCAAGACAACTCGGAAAGACTCAAAGGAAAACGCTACCCACCTCCAGAGAAAGAACTGGGGGAGTCTGAGTAGAGGCTGAAGCAACCTTTTTAAACTTCATTATTCTTGGGCTTGGTTTTTTGGTCTGCAACACGGGTCATGTCGACATGCTTGGCACAAATGCACACACACAATAGGTATCAAACTGTCTGCCTTCACAAGGAGGGGGAAAGGAAAGGGAGGAAAAGAGGGAAGGAATATGAAACACATTTTTGTTTATGTGTAACTGAAAAAAAAAGTAGTTTCTTTTAAAAAGTCTAAAACCAGAACAGCTTTGAAGCCAACAGAAGAGTTAGTTCACTGTCCCTGGGCTGCGGAATACCCAGACGTAGGAGACTCCTCATCTCAGCCCAACAGTACTTCCCACCAAAAGGCCAGTAACATCGGCCATGATTTTCGGAGCTGCCAGGTGCGTTCCAAGCGACAAGCGCAAAGTCCAGCTCTCGGGAAGGCAGACTGTGAGCAGACCAGCTGGGTCACTGTTGCTCCAACTGGAGCAGAAAGCTCTCAGGGACAGGCGAGGCAGCATAGACAAAACAGAAAAGGCCGGTTACCGTGCACCTGGACTGGGGAAGGGGTATTGGCCTGGCCTGGAAGGCTCTTCTCCTGCTGCCCCGTCCCACCACCTGCACCCCATACGGCAGCAGACACACAAGTCCACACATGCTTCAGCCTCAGGAAGCCCTTGTTAAGGAGGTGCCAGCTTCCCCGATGACTGACTCTGAAACAAAGCCAGCGTCTGGGGACACACGGAGCACGTGCCAATGGAAGGACATGGGGCAGTGGGGAGAGGAGGCTCCATTAGGGAACAAGGAGTTTCATCAGCCAACCAGAGGGACTCTTCTGGTAGAAAGGTCAGGGGAGCAGGCTGGACGGCCAGCCATTCACGGATGGTGAGCTCCCCGAGGGCAGGCCCTGCCTTCTGCCTGGTGCCCTCTAATCCACGGCGCTGGAACACAGGTGCTGACTGGCTGCTGACCCTGTGCCTGTCGGCACCAGGGGGACAACTCCAGGAATGACAGGCAGATGCCTCTGACCTGTTCCCCCTCACTAAAGCCAGAAACCCCTGGGGTACGGAGAGAAGCCTGTCCCAACCAGGGCAACCTTCCAGTTTCTTGGGGGTTCTTGCCTGCCTGGGTCTTTTTTCTGTTGTTTTCTCAGAAATCCATGAAGATGTTGAATGCTAACAGATCAATGATGAGACAGAGTTGGCTATATCACGTACTCTAAGGCAAAAACCCCTTTGTGGGACATTTGGTCACATCAGAGTGCGAGGAGGGTTACAGGTACCTGTGACCATCTTCAGGGAAGGAACTGAGAAAAAGGATCCTGGAAAAGCAGCTCTATTTCTGGAGGGCCAAGAGGAGTCATCTCAGTTCACTGCACTTGGGGGAACAGAAGGAAACTTAGTTTACTTCCCCTAATCTGAGGCAGGGGCCTGCCCTCAGGGAGCTCACAGTCCACACCCACCTTCTCCCCTGAAGCCACAAGTAACACAACTCTCTGGCCCTGCGCCGAGATCCCCACTCACCGAGTAGGACATGACCAGGTTAATCATGCCCTCTTTGTCGTCGCCCTGTCTCCCACTTAAGCTGTACCACTCATCCTCCACTTTGCCTTGTTTGAGAGATTCGGGAATCGTGATGTGAGTCCAGGCAATGCGGTCATCCATGGAGAAGGCGCGCTGAGGGGAACACACAGAAGGCAGAGGAGAGAACAGGTGTGACTGGCCTAGAGTAGACAGGCCCTGCCCCACTCCCGCCACAGCATGCTGGCCACTTCTTAAGACACCGAGTACCAGGAGTAAACTGGCCCCAGGGGCACAGGATGTGCTCACATTTGAATCCCTCTTGTTCTGGGTGGGCAAAGCCATCAGCAGCCCCTGACCATGACCCCAAGGCCATCCTCTCAAGGCTCTACCACCAAGAATAAGGTGTAACTAACAAGTCAGCCTGGTCCCCTCACATCCCTGGGACAAACTCGACATTTTAAAAGTCACCGACAAGTTCTATTGCCAGTGAAGCCAAGATAACAGGACCAGACAGAAATCAGTGAGTTCCGCCTTCTTCCTCCAGACCCAGAAAATGCACCAGACCAAAGCGCGATGAGAAAATCCAAGACAAAGCCACAGTGGGTCCTTTGTCCTGCCCAGGTCATCCGACCAGGGACAGAGAAGGTCTGGCCAGGAATGACAGTGTGGCGCCTTCCTGACTAGGGAGGGACTCTCTACCAGTGCCAAAGGAGGTCCTACACCCATTGTATGGGAACGGGAGACATCTGGCAAGAGCTTAAAAGGAATCTCACAGCAAAAATAAACCTCCTGGAAAACAGACCAGGGAGAAAAAAAATGCAAGGATCCTTGGATTCTCTGAAAGCCAAGACCAGAGACCAAGACATCGGATTTCAGGAAATCCTAAATTGCCCAGATCTCTTGGAACCAGGACACAGGAGGCACCTCCTGAAAGGAAGCCCTAAAGTAAAACATCAGAGCCCAAACCCAAACCCAGAGCTTCCAAGTCAGGCCAGGGGGGCTGCGAGCTGCCCGAAGGAAACAACCTGAGTGCCCAGGAGCCAAAGACAGAACTTCACGTGACTTAGTAGCCACAACCATCAAGGAGCAGGGAGCCTGGAATGCGCTATCCTAAAAGGCAAAAGATTTAGGCTTGATGCCAAGAATAACCAAGACCTTTAAGGGAACAGAGGAATCCTGAGCATTCCTGCTGAAAAGCCCAGAGCTACGGAGAAACTGCAATTCAAACCCGGGAGTCAAGAGAAACATAAGAACGAGCAGCAATGAAGGACCCAAGAAGGACAAACTCCTCACATTCCAACGTGGGGAGAAGGCACATGCGCCCCCTCTGCATCTGCCACCACCAAGGTGCAGGCAGGGTCAAGAGGGATTCTGTTATGTCTTGATGGACTTGTATGAGAAGCAGAAAGAGGGGGAAGGAGAATACAGAGAGGGGGTAAGGGCGGGTGAAGAGAAGGTCAGGGAAGTATAGCTCACAGTCGGTGCGCAAGCGGACATCTACACGAAGGGGGAGGGGCAGGAGGTAGCGGATTAACACTTGACCCTCACTCATCTGCACTGCTCCAAAGAACACACACACATGCACACCACAAAGACATGCATATACGCATGCACAGCACACACATACAAGCACACATGCATGCACGCACACATACATTCGTGTGCACACACACACAATTGCTTTATCCAAGGGGCAAGAGAAGTGGAAAGGGAGAAAGGGGAAACGAAAGTGAGGGCCCATTAAAGGAGGGATGGGTCTTAAGCAAAAGAAACTCTAAGGACGTACAAAAATATCGACGGTTTTATTTGAGGTGGTGAAGAATGGGAATGTGAGGGGGCCTCCACAAACTGGGGCATAACTGACCAAGCCATGCGCTATCAGCACTATGGATATGACTGTGCTACAACGAATGAAGAGGAAGATTGTCCAGAAGAACTTGGGGGGGGGAGGCACGCTCCAAGACTTATGGGAACACTATGGTAAAAACAGTCCAATCTAAAGAGCGGGAGTCTCTGGCCAACAGAAGTCACAATCCTGGAGGACTCAGCTGCCGCCCATCTGCCGACAGAGGGGCAGGACTCAGGGCAGTGAATGAGCCGCGGTCGGCGGAGAACTGTGACTGGACACGCTTGTAAGCAGGGTTCTGTTTTTCTTTCATTCTCAATGGGAAGTATGGGAGAGAGAGGAGTGTTCCTGACTGAAAAAAAATACAGTAGGAATGGCTGGGTGGTGCAGTGAACAGAGCACCGGCCCTGGAGTCAGGAGGACCTGAATTCAAATCTGACCTCAGACACTTAACACTACTAGCTGTGTGACTTTGGGCAAGTCACTTAACCCCAATTGCCCTGCCTTCTCTGCTCCAAAAAATAAAAGAAAACGATATAACATAATTTGAAAGTAAGAACCAAAAACCCTTGTGATTCCCCTTCTGCAGGTTGTTTATAGCCTCTGATCGTGATCCACTGTGGACCAGAGTCAGGGAGCTTTTGAGTGTGTCCCGTGCACTGAATACGCTCAGTTTTTGTGTCCAATATGTGCCATAAATAGCCCTAATCTATTATGATTCTCAATCCTATTTTCGGTTGTTCAGAATTTATCCTAGGACTCCAACAATCCATCTCACCTGTAATTTCTTCTACGTGTCAAATCAAAAACGTTCTATTCCTTCCACAAGTTGGAGAAATACTTCCTTCAATTTTCTTTTCTAGATCTGAAGGGTGTGAAGCAGAATCCAAGTTGCTTTAATCAGCATTTCTCTAATTAGTGCTGAGAGCATGTGTTTCGGGCTTGCTGACTCAGTGAGACAGCCAATGAGTGTTTATAAAGGACCTACTATGTGGGAAACACCACGTGAAGTGCTCCCAGGGCGCACCCACAGCAACGCGCCGCAAGGGAGGGTCAGGAGAGGCTCCCTGCAGAAGCATCATCTTGGGAGATGCCCAAGAGGACACCAGGCAGGGCTGGGCATCGCACTGGCTCTATCTGTGGTGGGCAAAGGTGTGAGAAGGCGGGAAACGGCGGGTGGAGGGCACTAAGGGGTGAAGGGCTTTGAAGGCCCAAAAGTGTGCCTTGCACTGGATCCTGGAGGGGGCAGGGAGCCCCAGGAGCCTGAAGGGACGTGTTCCAACTCGTATAGACCAGTCTGATGATAAGGGGAGGCAGAGCCCCCAGCAGCTCCTGCAGACCCAGGGTGAAGACAGGGCAGAGGGAGAAGGGGGCATATTCCAGATGCTAGGAAGGTCATCCCAACAAGAGCTGGCACCTGACTGGTTAAGACCCCACCAAGGTTGCAGGCCTGGGGGGCTGGGAGGAAGGTGGTGCCGGGTCAAAAAGAGTGAGGGCCACCTGTGGTTAGAGGGCACTGGAGGAGGATCCAGTGAAGGAGTCAGAAAAGGAGAGCTCGGAGAGGATGGAGGACAGCAGGGGTGGGGGCGGGGTGAGAAGAGAGTGACCACCAGAGGCCAAGAGGATGAGGACTGAGGAAAGGCTTCCAACGATGGGGTGACTGGGGGTTGTCCACAACGGCGCAGAGAGCATCCCTTGGATGACAAGGGAACGCAGAGGCACCGGTGACCGATGCTTCTCGAGAACTTTAGCCACAGCAGCGAGAAGAGCCAGGACACTGGATGGCTAGTGGGCAGTGAGGGAGACATGGGTGCGTCTGCTGGTGGCAGAGAGGGAGACACGGGAGCAGGCTCCGCGTCTGGGCGTGGGGGAAGCCAGGCTGGGAGCCCCGCTGTGGGGGGATGGCAAGGCAATGGGGCCAAGAGGGCCCACGTAAGCCGCTGTCCACACATCCCCATTCTGTGTCGAGTCCCAACTGCTGCTGATGGTGGGAACAAGCTGGGCAAAGGGGTGAGAGACCAGTGGCCAGGCAGACGGGCAGGGGCTGAGGGCTTGGACTTCTTCCTTGTACACATACGTGCTCTCTCACACACCGACACACATACACACACTCTCCCACATGCTCTCACACACTACACAGACCATACACGTACATACACATGCACACACACAAACACTCACATAACTCACACAGCCGTGCTCTCACACACTTATGCTACACACACAACGCTCTCTCCCACACTCGCCATACATGTACATACACATGCACACGTGCTCTCTCACACACAACTCACACACGTGTTCTCTCACACACTCACACACACACACACACACACACACACACACACACGAGACGGAGAAAATGGGAGGAAGGAAGCTCCCACCCTGCTGCTCTGTGGTTCACCCCCCTACATGGGAAGGAGCATTTATCCAGTACCTTCTCAGGTTCAGCTGTTCCCCTTCCCCTTCCCCTTCCCCTGTTGGCCCAGCTCCCAGCTCCCACCTCCAACCCTTTGCCATTCCCAGGGCCAGCCTCATGTGTGTATGGCTAGGGAGTCCAAGTACCTTCCCCCTGATCCCAGTTCAGGCTGCTCTCTATGAAGAGGCTGTACCAGCTGGCCAGAGGACCCTCCCAGCAGGGCAATGAGGGCCCCCACTCAGGCCCTCCCTGCTTCAGGCCACATGGGGAAGGCCAGGCCAAGGAGGAGGGGGAGCCACCTTCACTGGCGCTGCCAGGACCCCTTGGCAGATCTCACCTCATCAAAGATCTCCAGGTAAAAAGAGTCCACGCCGGGGGGCACCGTGCACTGAATCACTTTGTTCCATCGAGGGTTCTTGGCGCCATTGTGGGCAGTGGCCGTCTCATACACAGCGTAGCCCAAACGGATGCGGCAGTACGGATCCATTCGGGTCACTCCATAGTTCTTTGCCAACTTAGCCTACAAGAAAACCAAGTCAGGGAAAGGGGTGCAAGGGTGGGGAAGCCCCTTCCAACCCTGGCATCCCCCTAGAATCACCCAGGCTCCCACTCTGCCCACAGTGGGCCTGGGGAGGAGGAGCCAACGCTTTCTCCCTGGCTCCTGCTGAGCCAGGAGCTGCCTGCCCAGCCATCCTGAAGGAGCCTGGGCTGCCACGGCAGTGGTGAGATTCCCATACTCAGGGGGGCCTCAAGCGTGGGGGGACCCCAATGCTCAGTCAGTGCCTGTCACATGTACACGGTTACCCTTAAGCAGAACACTAAGAGAGGAAGAGGAAGGTGGCTGGTCGCTTCATTTGCGGACCAGGTAACTAAAGGCTGTAAAACACCGTGTTTCTAGGAAAGAGGAAAGTGGTCCCAGAAGCTGCCGCCCAACTTCACACGAGCTACTGAGGCCCATCTGGCTCTCGCCTCCTGGGAAGCAGAGGGCACACACGATGGCAGAGGGGGGCAGGCACCAATCACAGCTTCCTCATTTCTCAATTAGCTGAACTACGGGAAGAAGCCGCGGTGCCGGCAGCTCGATTAGAAAAAAAAAGAATTCGAGAGAAACAAAGCCAGGCCTCGCCTCCTTCCCCTTGCCCCCCACCTGAGCCTGCTGTGCCTCAATACCCTCCCAGGCCCTGGGTGCATCCCCCACATTGTGGCTGCAGCCTCGGGGAGCCAGGGCCTTGCCAGCAGCCAGCCAGCTGAACCTCTACTAGTGGCTGGCTCTCCCAATTAGTGGGTACCCCTTGAAGGCAGGCCCTACCTCAGTGGGAATGTATAGAGCCCTAGTAACTGCTGACCCTGCCATCCCTGAAGGCAAAACAGCAGAAGTCATGCTCAGGACTTCTGTCCCTCACCCCGGGATGACCTGAGGGCTCCAGTCACATCCATCTGCAGGTGCCTCGGGGCCCTGAGAGTGGCCTCTCCTGAGGGAGGTCTAATGCCTGCTGGCAGCACCCCTCCCCCCAAGTTGGTCCATTAGGGCATGTCACAGGGGCGGACGGCATGATGGGGCACTTCAGAACCCATGTGTGGCAGAAGGGACTGGTTTTAGATCTCAACTGTCCCCCTTCCAGACCCTGGACCTTCATTCACAAGAGCCGTCTTTGTGGGAAGCCTCAGAGACGTGGCAATGTGCCTGCCCACAAGAGCAGCCTCAGGGGGCTCAGGACTGCCCCTTTGTGGGGCTGGCCCCAAAGACAGAAGGGAAGTCACCACTCCAGGAGGCCCCTGTCTCCAGGGGCAGAAGCACTGACGGGAAGCAAGAAAGCCCAGCAGCTGCACTGAATGGAAACGTTTGGGTGAGGTAGCAGATCAAAGCAGTAAGACTTTATTTTAAAAATACATTCTAGCTTCCAGAACCAGATGGAGCTACAGGGGTCTTCTACCCAACATCAAGAAAGGAATTAACTCCAATTTTACACCAACTGTTTGTGAGAACAGGAAGAAACAGCACCTCCTTAAATCCCTTCTCCAAGACAAAGCTAGTGCCGGGAGAGGTAAATCATCAATAGAAAACTAAAAAAGGTGCTGAATAAATCAGTAAAGAAGCCACAGCAGCATCTCAGAGAGCCGGAGCCCGTGCAACGGACGAGCCACATCTGCTCCGGGAAAGCAGCTGCTGCCCGGCCACGTCTGACCCCACCGAGGGCTTCCTGGCGGATCCCGGGGTATTGGCCATGTCCTTCTCCAGCTCATGTGATAGATGAGGAAACTGAGTCAAGCAGGGTGAAGTGACCGGCCCAGGGTCACACAGCAAGTGAGTGACTGAGGCGGGATCTGAACAAGAGCTTTCCTGATTCCAGGCCCGGCACTCTGGGCAGTGCCACCTTGGCCACCTTGCTGCCAGGAGAGCCAGGGAAACTATGAACAGAACAGGCCGTATTAAAAACAAAACTGGCAAAAATCCTCATGATGATACATCAAGAAATGCAGAAAGGTCTTTCACCAAACACAGCACCCTTTCTCTCAGACTCAGAAGCAGAGGGAGAAGCGGTGCTGCTCCCCTGGGAGGCCGTCCCCTCAAGACGGAGGCAGGGAGGCCCACTGGGACCAGAGGATCTGACGTGATTGGAAAGAATAATGCAGGAAAAGCAAATAGACGGAGGCGACGACACAGCCACGCGCACACCCAGGTGTGTGCACACGCATGCGCACACGCAGACACATGCACGCTGCAGCGGCTGTGGGAAGCAAGGGAGGATGATGCCCTTGGCTGTGAATGCAGGGTGCTGGGAGGCCCTCAGAGTGATGCCCCCTCACCCCAGCCAGGGGGGCCCCCTGGGACACCTTCACCCCTGCCTCTGGCTTGCCTGGACAGAACCATCACAGCCTCTGACCCAGCATTGCTCCTGCTCCTGGGAAGGGCAGCCTGAGACCGTGGAAGCTTCCAGGGTCCCTGCCTCACCTCCTAAAAGGGCCTCAAGTGGAGGGAGGGCAGTGGCGAGACCACCAGTGGCCACGGTTGTTAAATCAGAAGAAAAGATGTGGCCAGAAGCCTCCCACGGGCTGTGTTCCAGGTGAGATGTGTGGAGGCTTGGGGACCTCGGGCAGGACAGCACCGGCTCCTCGCTGTCTGAGCCCCCTGAAGAAAGAGGCCGGAGGTCAGGGGCTCCAGCCTGATCAAGCAACCCTGCGGGCAGCCCTCTCTTCTGTTTGTTTTTTCTGGACTGAAATCAGACAGAAAAGTCTGATTCCCAAATTCACAAGAAAAAGGTCAAACTGATTCGATCAGGTAGTGAGCGAGTCAGAGGAGGGCACGGGAGAGCTTCCACCAACGTCCTTCCACAGCAGCCCCCACCTTTCCAGCCCAACAGCTGAGGAAGTCTGTGGGTTCTCCAGATTTGATGACCAAGGCCGGCCCAAGCACTCTCCCAGGAGAGCTGGGCTCCCTGAGGACGTATGCCCTGAGATGGAGGCTGCCCAGGGCGGAGACCACACGACCAAGGTGGGTTCTCCAGATTTACATGGCCATGGTGTCAACTGCTTCAAACTCCAAACCATTATCAGACAAGCCTCTCAATCACATACCACAAGAAAATAAAACCATCGCACTAACAATCCATACAGGAAAACCTGAGTGGAAGGGAATGCCTAGCTGTAGGATGGGACATGCAGATGGACAGAACGGTCTGCATTTACCCCCAGGTGCCCCAGCATGCCTCCTCCCTTTAAGTTCAACGTTCTCGAGACCCCCGACACAGCCAGCCCCTCCAAGGAGACCAGGGGGCAGTGATGTGTGTGGTTCGAGTGGACAGGAGGAGGCCGCAGCCTTCTTGGGACAGTGATCTAGACATGAGGTGTGCCACTGAGAAAACATGGCAGGTCCTCCATAAGTGTGCAGGATCCCAGATGGATGGCCAGGGGGGTGCACTGCCTACCTCTACCCTCTGGGGACAGCGAGTCCAGCCACAAAGCCACAGAGAACAGGATCCCTGGGACATGGAAAGCGCGTGTCTAATGACGTGGGACAGCCCACCCTTAACTGTGGGCTCTCTCAAGACAGTCGGGGCAACATCGCCGGGGTCAGAGCTTTGTCTGCTTCCCACTGTCCAACCAGGGTTTTCAATGTAAACTCACAGACAAGAAGACAAACCACTCCCACAAGAACAATCGCTCCACACTGGCCATTGGAAAGTTGACCCTGCAGTGAATTTTCCCGTGAAAGGCTGAAGCCCTCCCCCGCACTCCCCGCGCGCTTGGATAGGCAGCACCCCCTCCTCCCGGCTCTCAGGGCAGACCTGAGGGAAGCAGGGGAGCCAGTACCTGCACCACAGTGATGCTGAGTCGGCCCACGGTGTTCAGGGCTCCGCCATACTGCAGCTGCTGTGCTGCCTGGGCATCCAGCTGGATCTGCTGCTGCTGCTGTGTGGGGGTGATGCGCAGGAAGTCCTGAGGCAGCTCCCCTATGTAAACCTAGAGGAAGGAAGAGGGAGCCGGCTGAGCAGGGCCTCCGGGCTCAGGGCTGGGGGGAACTTATGCCTCTCTGCACTGCTCGTGGCACCGACCTCTCCTACAGCGACATGGCCTCACGGGGCCCTTCACCCTCATGGCTGCCCTCCCGGGGGGGCCCTGCCCGGCTCATCAATTGATGCCCAGCCCCCAGAATTGGCCAAGGAGATTGAGGTAGGGCAGAGGACAGGCTTTCGCCTCCCACTCCCACCAGCTCTGCCCCTTCTACAGAAGCCCGAGATGACAACATTCCCAGGGGTGCTGCAAACCCATAGCCAGATTGTGGGGCACTCAGTCTCCTTGATCTCAGAGGAGAGGGGAGGAGGAAGGGAATAAGCATTTATGGAGAGCCTGCCCCGCGCCTGAAGCTTTACAAATACACCTCGTCCGACCTCTCGCTCCTCTCTCCTGTCTCTGGTCTCTGTGTCTGCGTGTCTCTTCTGCACCCCACCTCCCCCACATCCCCAGCCTTTCCCATCTCACACTTGGGATGGCGAGGGTTTGGTCCCCACCTGCAGACTGTATTCAATTATCTCTACTGCATTTAGCCTCCTGACATCTGGCCCAAGGCTCCAGATTCTCTGGCTCCTGACTCTCATGCACGGCATCTGGGATGCCTCCCAGCTCTGTGCCAGCTGGCTGCTCAATGGGCAAACGAGCCACATGGGCCTTGGATAAAAGCGGCAGACAGTTCCGCTGTCCTGTGGGTCTGACTGCGTGCGGGAAAGGAGACAGAGAAGAACTAGGCTCCTCCAGTGAGTCCCAAGGCCAGTGATTACGCGGCAGAAAACCCCCAAACTGCCCCGGCCGCAAGCCCTTGGAGACCATTCGACCCTCCGAGCTCTGGTGACCTGGGAACCTTCTCCCCATCTCACAAGCGACGGAGCTACAGGTCCCGCAGGGGGCCGAGCCCCTCCCACACCGGGAGGCCGGCTTCCCTCTGCTGTGTCTGCTCAGGGCGCTCCGATCTCTCACTCCAGAAGAGGTCAGAGGGAACGGAAAGGACACCTCCGGCAGCCTCTGTGGCGGCCGGGACGGGACCCCGCTGGGAGAAAGGCGCAGCAGGGGGCGGGTGCACGGGAGCTGGGGAGAAGCGGGAGAACCGCAGCCCTGCCGATCGGGGCATCCCAGGCTGGCTCGGGCCTGCGGGGCGCTCTGGGCTCTGCCTGCGCCTCCTCCAGCCCATGTCACATGACGTGCCGGCCCGCGGGCAGCCAGGCCAGCGGGACTTCACACGGGGGTTTGGAACTCAGAGCTCCTTTTTCAAACAACTGGGAAACAGTTACGGGGATAAAGAACAGCCCCCATCCCCCTCCCGGCTCCGAGCCCTGTTACTGCCCGCAGACCCCCGCCCCCCCCCATGAGGGGGGCAAAGTCTGCCTAGAGAGAGGGAGGGGCTGCCCCAGGGGTCCCGGGGAGGCGCGACACAAGGGACCTCAGGCCCGCGTAGGGGGTGTCGGCGGGGGGGAGGGGTGGGCCCGCGCGCCCCACAAGGCACAGGGGGAGGCGGGGGCCTCTCGGGGAGCCCAGCCCCAAGGCGGGGGGCGGGGGGAAGGAGTCCCGGCCCCTCCCCCACGGGGCCCGCCACGGCGTCCTTCCCAAAGCCCCCTCGGCAGCCCCTCCCCGGGGCCCCCGAGCGCCCCCCCCCCCCCCCCCGCGCCTTACCGGGCCGCGCTGGGTGCTGACGGTGGTCGCCATGGCCGCGTCACCCGCTCCCCGCCCGGAGCCGGTGCCTCCGCCTCTTCCTCCTCCGCCGCCGCTGCCGCCTCGGGCTCGTCAGCTGACTGACCGCCCGCTTGGCCCCGCCCTCTGCCCCGCCCCCGGCGCGCGGCGCGCGCACGCACTGCGCAGGCGTACGTAGGCCCCTGCCCGGCAACGGCCGGCGGGGGGGCGGGGCAGCTTCCGCTTCCGACACCCTCTGAGTTCCGTCCCGCCCCCGGCCGAGCCCGGATGGTCCCAGACAGAGCCGCGCCTGCGCAGTTCGCAGTCCTCGCGTATGCCTCCTGGCGGCTGTTCTTGCGCAAGCACCGAACTCTGCCCTCCAGGGGCGTGGGTGGCCCAGGGAGGGGCTGAGTGAGTAGGGGTTGCTTTGGGATGGGATCTCGAAGGACCTCAGCTAGGGAGGATCCAGCTGGTCCCCGGTCCCCCCTCACTGAAGTCCCCCGGGGACCGAGCGCTCACCCCCTTTCCAGGACCGCCCTCTCCGCCTTCGGGCGGCTCTCACCATCCCAGGCCGCAGCTTCCAGCATGGATGGCTACGAAGGGAAGACGTTCCTCTTCCTGCCTCAGTTCCCCAAGTTGGCCCTTTCCTGTATTCTGCTGATCCTGGAGATGCCGGGGAGTCTCTTCGCCCACTCCCCGCCCCCACCTGCAATCTGCCGCTTGGAGGAGACTCCATTCCCTGCAGATGAGTCCTGGGCTGACAAGTCCAGCCCTAACCTCTCTCAGCCTCACTTCCATCCACAGGCATCTCAAGCTCGCCTTGGCCAAAGCAGAACTTGTCATCTCTTCCCCAAACCTTCCGTCTGCAACACCCCCACTCTTCCAGCGCCCCAGATTCCCAACCTAGGAGGCATCCTGGGCTCCTCATCCTCTCCCCCCCAGATCCAAGATGGTGCCCACTCGGCCTGTCCCTTTCACCTCTATTATGTCTCTGGTCGATTTCACTTCCTGCTGCATCTCTGGTTTATTTCACCTCTGCAGAAGCTCTGGTCCATTTCACATCTGCAGCACCTCTGCTCTGTTTCACCTCTATAGTGTCTGGGGTCCATTTCACCTCAGAAGCACCTCTCCAACAAGTCCCCTTCTCTCCTGTGACATGAAAACTACCCAACCCGTCCTCATTCAAGTGCCTTTCCTCTGCTAAATATTTCATATTTATCCTGTATAGAACCTGCTTTGTATTTATCTGTTTGTATGTTGTCTCCCCCACTAGACTGTAAACTCTTCAAAGGCAGGGATTGTCTTTTGGCTCTTTTTGTGTCTCCCAGTGCTTAGCACAGTCCCTGACACATAGTAGGGGTTTAAGAAATGTTGGTTGATTGATTGCTTGGTTGGTACAGACCCTCATCACCTCACAACTTGCAGTTGCTTTGAGCAGGTCTTTGAGTCTCAGGTTTCTCTCCACTCCAATTCATTCTCCATTTAACTGATTTTCCTGAAGGTCTGATCTGACCAGTCACCACCCCCATCCCACTCAATAAACTCCAGTGGCTCCCTATCGCCTCCACATTGACATAGAAAGTCCTTTGTTTGGCATTTAAAGCTCTTCACATCTTAGCCTGTTCTGACCTTTCTAGTTTACTTATATTCTGCTCCCCTCCAGCACTTGGAAAACAGCCATTGCTTGTTGACTGACTGGTTCTCCACAGTCTATTGTTCCCCATGAGTGCTTTCCTTTCTCAACTCTGACTCCAAGAAGCTCTGGCTTGCTTTAAGACTCGGCTCCAATGCCACCTTCTGTAAGAGGGCTGGGAGACTCTCCCTTCTCTGGATCGATTCCCCCACACTGATGTCTTTCCCTCTTAACATTAATTTCCATTTATCTGTCTATCTATCTGTTGACCTTATGTGTCCTGATTTATATGTCCTCTCCAGTTGGAATGTCAGCTCCTTGGGGGCTGGGACTATTTGTTTTTTCTGCCTCTACAACATTCAACACAGTGCCTAGTGCATTACTCCATCATATCCAACTCTTTGTAACCCCATTTCTTGGCAAAGATAGTGGAGCAATTTGCTATTTCCTTCTCCAGCTCATTTTGTTTGTTTTTTTGCTTTTTGGAGGGGGGGAGGCAGGGCAATTGAGGTTAAGTGACTTACCCAAGGTCACATGACTAGTAAGCATTAAATTTCTGAGGCTGGATTTGAACTCAGGTCCTCCTGACTCCAGGGCAGGTACTCTATTGACTGGGCCACCTAGCTGCCTCTTCCAGCTCATTTTACAGGTGAGGAAGTGAGGCAGAGTTAAGTGACTTGCCCAGGGTCATACAGCTACTAAGTGTCAGAGGCCAGATTTGAACTCAGAAAGATAAGTCCTCTTGACTCCAGGTCTGGTGATCTATCCAATGAGCCACCTAGATGCCCTGACCTAGCATACAGTAAGTATGGAGATGCCGGGGAGTCTCTTCGCCAGGCCGCGAATGCTTGTTGTTTTATTTTTTGTATTTTCAAAAAATACTCTTTTATATTATTTTTTTATATTTTCAAAAACTTTAATCTTTTATGTATTTTTAGTTTTCAACATTCATTTCCGCAAGATTTTGAGTTACAAGTTTTCTCCCAGTCTTTCCCCTACCCCCACCCCAAGATATCAAGCCCACTGAATACCCCTTCCCCCAATCTGTTCTCTCTTATATCCTCCCTCACCCCCACCCCCAACTTTCAAGTAGGGCAAGATGGATTTCCATACCCCAGTGCCTGTATATCTTATTTCCCAGTTGCATGTAAAAAAACAACAACAATAACAACAATTTTTTTTAAATACACATTTGTTTTTAAAACTTTGATTTCCAGATTCTTTCCCTTTTCTCCTCATCACCCCCACTGGGAAGACAAGCAATTCAATATAGGTTGTACATGTGTAGTTACACAAAACATTTCCATAGTGGTTATATTGTGAAAGACTGAGTGTATTTCCCTCCATCCTATCCTGCTCCCCACTTGCTCTATTTTCTACTTTGACCCTGTTCCTTTTCAAAAGTGTTTGCTTCTAACTGCCCTCTCCCCCAATCTGCCCTCCCTTCTATCATCCCCCTCTGATCCCCTTCCACCCTGCTTTCCTGTAGGGTAAGATACCCAACTGAGTATGTATGTTATTCCCTCCTTAAGCCAAATTCAATGAGAGTAAGGTTATCCCATTCCCTTTCAACTTTTTGCTCTTCCCCTCTTGCCTCTTTTGTATGAGATAATTTACCCTATTCTATTTCTCCTCTCTCACTTCTCAATTTTATTTTTTAGATATCATCCCTTCATATTCAACTCATCCTGTCTATGTATACATGTACACACATATATACACACTCACATATGTATTTGTACACACATACACCCTCCTATACATACATATATATGTATATTTCCTTCAACTATCCTCATACTGAGAAAAGTTTCATTATCATTTTTCCATGTAGGAATGTAAATAGTTCCACTTTAATAAGTTCCTTATGATTTCTTTTTCTTGTTTACCTTCTCATGCTTCTTTTGCTTCTTGCATTTGAAAGTCAAATTTCTGTTAAGCTCTGGTTTTTTCATCAAGATTACTTGAAAGCCTTCTATTTCATTGGATGACCATATTTGCCCCTGAAGCATTATACTCAGTTTTGCTGGGTAGGTGATTCTTGGTTTTAATCCTAGCTCCTTTGACCTCTGGAATATCATATTCCAAGCCCTGCGATCCCTTAGCATAGAAGCTGTTAAGTCTTGGGTCATCCTGATTGTGTTTTCACAATACTCAAATTGTTTCTTCCTGACAGCTTGTAATATTTTCTCCTTGGCCTGAGAACTCTGGAATTTGGCTATGATGTTGCTAGGAGTTTTCTTTTTGGGATCTTTTTCAAGAGGCGATCAGTGAATTCTTCAATTTCTATTCTGCCCTCTGGTTCTAGAATATCAGGGCAATTTTCCTTGAGAATTTCTTGAAAAATGGTGTCTAACCTCTTGTTTTGATCCTGGCTTTCAGGTAGTCCAATGATTTTTAAATAATCTCTCCTGGATCTATTTTCCAGGTCAGTGGTTTTCCAGTGAGATTTCACATTGCCTTCTATTTTTTCCATTTGTTTGGATCTGTTTTATAGTATCTTGATTTCTCATAAAGTCATTAGCTTCCATTAGCTCTGATCTCATTCTGAAGGAATTACTCTCTTTAGTGAGCTTTTGAAATTCCTTTTCCATCTGGCAAATTTGGCTTTTTAAGGCATTCTTCTCCTCATTGGCTTTTTGGGCCTCTTTTGCCATTTGAGTTAGTCTGTTTTTTAAGGAGTTATTTTCTCCAGTATTTTTTTGGGTCTCCTTTACCAGGCTGTTGACTCACTTTTCATGATTTTCTTGCATCGTTCTCATTTCTCTTTCCAATTTTTCCTCCACTTCTCTTACTTGATTTTCAAACTCCTTCTTGAACTCCTCCATAGCCTGTAACCGATTCATATTTTTCTTGGCAGCTTTCAATGCAGGAGTTTTGACTTTGTTGTCTTCTTCTGCTTCCATGTTTTCATTCTTTTGAACCCCAAAAAAGGATTCTGTGGTCTGATTGTGCTTCCTCTACTTGCTCATCTTGCCAGCCAATTACTTGATTTTTGAGCTGTTTGCCACAGTAGAACTCTGCTTCCAGAGTGGAGAGAGCTTTGTCCCAAATTGCTGGGGTTTTTGCAGCTGCCAGAGCTATGAAAAGGGCACCCTCTCTACAGCCACCACAAGGTCTGGCACACTGGTGTTCCTCACCCCAACACTACCACTCAAGACTGTGACCCACATCCAAGCTTTGGTAAGAGCAATTACCCTCTGGATGGTTGCTTGGTCCCCCTATGATCTGCAGGCCAGGAGCTCTGGAGGCAGCCTCCACTGCCTCTTACCCTAGGGGCAGGGGCTAGATTGTATTCTTCTCCACCCAGTTCCAACAGAGTTCCCCACTCACCTTTTATTTTCACTTTGGCATTTATGGGTTGAGAAGTCTGGAAACCGACACAGCTGTCAGTGATTTACTCTCTTGCAGTCTGCTCTGGCTGGTCTGTGCCACTGGTCAGGGCCACCCCAGGTCTGGGCCCACACAGCTCACGCGGGATTGTGCTGGGCTCCCAGCCCAGTGTGATAGACCCTTCCTGGTGGCCTGCCGGGCTGTCCTCAGTGGGAGATTTGTCCTCTCTGTCACTTGTGGGTTCTGTAGCTCTAAAGTTTGTTTAAAGTTATATTTGACAGGTATTGGAGGTGGTTGGTGTGGGAGCTCATGCAGGTTCCTGCTTTTACTCTGCCATCTTGGCTCTGCCTCTATGCATCTTGATTTTTGATCTCACGTAAATAATTTTATTGTTCTTGATTTTAGCCTCTATCATGTTCCCCAAAGCAACTGCTCAAAACCTTTTTTTCTCTCATGGGTGGTGGGACCCACCACCGTCCAGAAATGGAGGTCTTTGGGGGAAGATTGAGTTCACAGACAAAGAGAATCAGCTCTGTTTTGTACAAAATAAATTCAGGGTGCCACCTGGATACCTAGGAGTCATGTGTATATCCATGGCAGTTGGCTATGAAGCACAGAGTTCACAGAAAGATATGCACTGGCTTTATAGTTGAGTCATCAAAGTGGAAAAGATGCTTGAATGATGGGAGCAGATGAAATCCCAAAGGAGCAGAAAGTGTAAGGAGAGGAGAGGAGCACCTGGGAGAAAACTGTGCATAATGGTAAAGCCAATCACGAGCAGCTCTCCTGAGAACTGCTGCTGTGAATAACTTTCAGGATCTAATCTCATAGTATACCTAACTCTCTGCTCAGCAATTAACTAAAGCACAACATTCACAGCAACATAACATAACAACTTGTTACTGAGCGGCCACGCAGTTTTAGACAGAACATGTCAGTTGTAAGAGTCACAAAACAGTGCCAGATTGCAAATGGTAATGTTGAGACACAGGGATGTGTTTGAGGCCTGGGAATTAGTTGGGTCACGTGGAGGTCAGAGCATATTGCACCTTCCCCGGCCAGAGGATGTTGCTATGCTCAGAACTTTCTTGCGTGGGATGCCTGAGGTTCCTGATTGATGTCTCCACACCCTGGAGTCTTCATACCATTGTGATTACAATTTACCTCCCCTCTCTTAATCCCGCTCAGCTGCGCTGTGTCATGTGTGGGGTGTGGATCTTGGGGAGATAAAGGGATCCAAGCCTTGGAGGGGTGGTCCTGCTGTAAGGCTTCCCGGTGTAACTTTAATAAACCCTCTTAAAAATATCTATCCTCCGGCATTACTTTCATTAAGGAGAAAACACCAGCTCTCCCATTGAAAAGGTAAGTACCTTCTGCCCCTTGGGCCAGGGCTCCCGAACCCTGACAGTCAGTCACAATCTCCTCAATCAATAGAGAGTGCCCAAGTCAAGTCCTCTTTCATCTTCACCCCTGGCTGGCTTCCAGTCATCCTTAAGGGGCAACAGAAAGTACAAATGCCATGCACCGCTAGGTCACAGTGAATTATGATATCATCAGTCAGCACTGAGTACCCAAGTAAAGTCTTCTTTCATCTGAATTCAAGGCTCAAAGGCCATTGAACAGCTGAAACAAGCAGCAAAGTGCTACAAGGATCCATCAAGGGACCCTGAGGAGAAAGTGCTGGGGAGATGGTGAAGTAGGAGAGCACAGTCTGAGAGAGTCAGAGAGAGAGCACGTCTGGGCCAGCACTGTCTCAGGTTGGTCGTCTGTTGTTCTTGGTGCTTGAGGAGGACCCACGTAACCTCACAATGTTGGGATCAGCATACAGTGTGTCCAACCATGGCTGCTCAGACCAATAAGAGCTCAGAAGGCCACAGGTCAGACACAGATAGTCCATGTGAACATCTGGGAGGGAGATGTCTCTAAATCTGCACATCTTGCATTCCTTTAGAGCTACTGCAATTCTACTTTGCTCATAGAGCACGGCACCTTCTTTGTTTTGGGCATGTCATGCTGGGTGATCATTTGCCAGTGCTTCCCATGTCTCACAATTGATTCCAGAGTTCTTCAGAAAGACTGTGAGAGTGCCCTTGCATCACCACAAAGAAGATAAGGAAAACCCCTCAGCTTCAGTATTTCAGAGATCATTTGTGGTGGAGCTGAGAAAAGAGGCAGCAAGTGGTGGTGGTTCTTTCCAGAAGTTTGGCTGTGAGAGGATGGAAGGATAAAGTCCCTTAGCTTCTCACTGGAGGACAGTGTAAAGAGTGGGAAAGTCCATTCAACAGAGGATACAAATGCCGTATCCCCATCAATACAAAAAGAGAGCCAAAATGTTTCCATCATTTGCATTGGAGAGGCGTCTGGGAGGTAGATTGCACACTTAAGCTTACGTGTCCACCGTCAGCCCTATTGCTGTGGGTGGGAGGGACCAGAGTTGCTGGACCAGCTGCCCAGACTCCCAAGCATTCTTTAACTCTGACTTTGGGGAAGGGGTGTGGTGAGAAGAAAGGGAGGGAAGCCTTTGAAGGCAGAGGGAGTTGCCAAAAAGCAGCTGCTAAAAGCTAAGCCACAAGGACCTGCTGGAGGGTTGGGACTTTCTGAGGCCAAGAGATGACCAGGAAAAGGCGGGTATGTACGCATCGGGGCGTGGGCACCAGCAAGAGCCCGCAGATGCTGCGTGAGAACTGGGCGGTGGCCTCTGCTTCTCCTCTTCCTTCACCCATCACACAGAACCGGTTCTCCTTATCTGCAGAATTGCTTTCCTCCGAACATTCCTATCTCTGTGGCCAGCAGCACCTTCCATGAGGAAAGAGAAGCTTCTGAGCGACTGAGCCAGGGAGTCTGACCGAGCCGAAACAGGGAAAAAGAACTCGATTTGGGGCAGCAGCGAGAAGAGAGCGCCCGCCGGCTTAGACCGAACATTCTGATTGTTTTACATTATTATTGTTCTCTTTTCCCTCCCCACTTATTTATTCATTGTTTTAAATGAGCAGCCTGAGAGAAAATGAGACCTTCATCTAGATGGAAACACAGGGCCAAGAGCCATGGAGCTCTGGAGCAAGTGTCCTTGTCCCTCTCTTCCCTCGAAGGCAGAGCTCAAGGCAGGGGCTTAAGGGAAATTCATTCCCGGCAGCAGGTAGGCGATCGGGTACCAAGAAGGCTTTCGGGGGCTCAAAGGGACTGACCGGGGAGCCTGCCTTGCTCACCAGTGCCCCCTGGTGGTTCTACTCAAACAAGCAGCCTCTAGTCAATGGGAAGGTTTCATAGGGGAGGGAGGTGGAGGGACGCAGGAGTCACTGACCTCCACTCAACCAGGATAGTGAGGAACGAGGCCTGTGCCTAGCAAGAGAGAGGTAGGTGAGCCAGATCAGGGAAGGGCTGGGATTCTCACCTTGCACAGGGTGAGTTCACCATGTGGTGTCTAAAGGGCTAGTGAGTGTAAGAGACAGGCAGAGGAGGCAGCCCTGGCAGAGGTTATAGAACCAACAGGATGTGGGGGTATCTGCCTTTCGCCAACACTGCCCGCCACCATGTTTCTAGTTCTATCCCAGCATTATCCTCTTGTCCACATGGCAGCCAGTCCTCGCTCTCTCTCTCTGTCTCTTTGTCTCTGTCTGTCTCTGTCTGTCTGTCTGTCTCTCTCTACACACACACACACACACACACACACACACACACACACACACACTCACACACACACACACAACTATTAATCAAATGGAAGGATACTGCTGCTGCTTTCTGCCTGGGGTCTCAGCTGGAAGGACCCTCAGTGGACATCCCAACCAAGTGTCTTTGGGCTTTGCTCAGGTTTGGTTGTCCTCTCTTCATCAAGTGTGCCCTCCCCTTCCAAGCTTTCCCAGGCCAGTCATGGGAGAGCAGGCTGATGACTGTCCCTCCTGGTGGCTCCAGTGAGGCCCTGCTTGCCCAGAGGATGCTCTGGTTTGTCCTCTTTTCCCCTCACTCACTTTTTAAAAACAGTTACCAATTTAATGAAATACACCTGACAAATCATAGCAATGGCCCCAGGACAGGAAGGGCTTTGAGCCTATGGCCAGCAGAAGCAAGAAGGGGCCAAGTTGGACAGCTGCTTATTGGAGAGAAGAAAGTGATCCAAAAGTTCAGAAAGGACCCCTGGAGATGGCCAGGCTTCTCTCCCTCTCCAGGAGATCTGTAGCACTTGTAACACCCAGGCAGCCACAAGCCTGGGCTCCACATTTTTAAATGTTGGAGCCCAGTGGGGAGAGGTCCAAGACTGGCAGGGAGAAAGCCGTGGTCCCAACCAGACAAACATGACTGGTCCCAAATGCCAGTCCAGTATAGGGAAAGGTGGGGACCCGCTGGGTGTGTCCTTGGGTGTCTGTAAAGCAGGCAAACCCGTCTGTGCAATGCTGGTGAACCCCTATAAAGTGCCATGGGAAGGGTGGAAATCAGCATGGAATGTCACCTGTTGCTTCACATTTGACTGGTTCCATTGAGAGTGGAAATAAGCCTGCTAACTACCCAGAAGTCTATTAAACAGCCTCTAGTCTAGAGCATAACCCTAGAGCCAGACCTAGGACACAGACCCCTGCAGCCCAGAACACTCATTTGCTCATCAGGAGGTGGCAGTGACACAAAGTGGTCTGCAAAGAGTCACAGGGACATGGACATATGGGACATGCTTGTTGGTCTCATGTGCCTCACAGCCCAGAGATGGAGCATGGTGGGTCAGGAACTGCAGTGAGCTCTACATGGAGACCTGGTGGAGAGCCCAGGAGGGGCAGCAGTGTCCAACGGGGAGCTTCTATAGGGTACTGGAAGCCTAAGGAGCTGAAGAAGCTTATTGAGGGGAAGGGACAGTGGCATGGGAGACCTGTGCTGGAGGGAAAGCGCCTCGCCAGCTGAGGGGAGGATGGATTTAGAAAGAGAGTTGAGGCAGGGGCACCAGATCGGAGGCTATTGGGAGAGTCCAGAGAGGAGCCTGGTGGTCACTGCATTTGTCGTGGCCCACATCAGCAGAGGGGAAGGAGTGTGCACAGGAGATAGTTTGGAGAAAGAAATGACAAGCTTTTCAGTTTTTTAAAACATTGCTACAGCCCTACCTCTGTGCCAGGCTCTGCGCTAAGAGCTTTACCACTATTATCTCATTTAATCTCTACAACTGTGAGATCTCTACTGCACAGAAAAGAAACTGAGATAGACAAAGATTGAGTACCCAGGGTCATGAGGCAAGAAAGTATCTGAGGGTGGATTTAAGCTCAGGTCTTCCTGACTCCAGGCCCAATGCACAATCCACTGTGGCGCCACCTAGTTGTAACTGAGGGAGAGGAGTGAAAACTTCTCAGACTATGCTCTAAAGCAGTGGTTCTCAACCTTCCTAATGTCGTGACCCTTTTATACTCATATGTGGGCGTATCTGCATGTGGGCGGACCGGCCTGAAGATGGATAGAGGAGTGGTGTCTTGGTTCCTAAGACCATCGGAAATATGTGTTTTCCTATGGTCTTAGGCAACCCTGTCCAACCCCCGAAGGGGTGGCGACCCACAGGTTGAGAACCACTGCTAAAGTCTAGTATGGCTTCTCATGGGAAACAGGCCCAAGTTCCCTTCACTGGAGATCACATGATTTACAAGGACTCAGAACTCAGAGAGGTAGGCAGTCACCCCTCTCCTCCGTGACCCCTCAGCATGAGATATGCCAAACGAGGACAGAAGGGCTTTCTCACACGCACACTGGGGGGTCTGCTGTTTCCTTGTTCTGGTTCTCGAGGTCGAGTGCCGGGCTTAGATTGTGCCCCTGACTTCCAGCCAATGGAAGAAAAGGGTCAGCAGGGGGGTGGGGGAGAATTCCACGTTAGGGCTTTAGAACTTGGCCACTTCCTTTTGTAAACTGCTTCTCCTCCCTGACCATTTGTCACGGGGTGGGGGTGGGGTTGCCCTTTCTCGAGATCATAGTAAACCATTCTTTTCTGCTCCCTACCTTGGGAAGCTTCTGAGTATTATTTGGGTAAGGATTTCTGTTGCATACAGTTTTGAGATGCACACATAACTGATTGGCTATGTGAGGTGAGCAAGACAGACTCTTGAGATTCCCATTGTGAGTGACTAAGAGGAAGGTGGTGCCCTTGACCCCACTAGGGAAATGAGGAAGAGGGGAAGGTTGGTGGTGTTCAAGAGACAATGGGTTTAGTTTTGCATATGCTGAGTTTGAGCTATCCTGAAAAGCAGCTGGTGATGTGAGACTGGACATTGAGAGAGGTCAGGGCTGGACAAGTAGATCTGAGAATTACCTGCATTGAGATGTTGGTTCAGTCCATGGGAGCTGAGGAGATGAGAGTCTAGAGAGAGAAGGGATGACGGAGCAGGATTGAAGCTTGGGGGGCACTTGGATTAGGAAGGTGGTGGCTGTGCCCCTGGAGCACACCTCTGCCTCTGCCCTGGCAAGTCCCTATCTGACCAGGACAGAAGCCACAGCAGGGAGCCGTGAGCCTGCCTACGGGTCATGCCTGGGTCTCCTGCTAGTGAGGGATGACAGCCACTCTTATTCTGGCTTTCAGCAGCTTTCTGGATTTTCCTAAAGCCCTTCAGTGAAGTAGAGTTTTACCCAGGGGTCCAGCATAACTCCACCATCTACATTCAGAATGGAGACTCATGCAAGAGTTCAGGGGAGAACAGAATGCCCAAGCGGAGGCCTGGCCTTGAAAAGCCATCCAGTGCCACAGGGGGCTGTGGCCCTAGGACACCGCCTTTTACTCCCAACTCCAAAGGAATTCTGGCTGGGGTGGAAACTAAGAGCAGCACTGAGACCTCACCCTCTGAGTGTGTATATTCATGTGCCTTCATGGGTGTGGAGCTAGCAGCCCCCTTTCTGGGGGACCCTCATGCAGCCTTTACTGCCCCACCACAATTGTTCCCCCAGATCCCCCCAAGGAATAAAGGCAGCTCTTTCTGCTTACCCTGTTCTGAGGGCTGTTCTGGGAGAGAAAGCTGGCTCCTTTCAAAGCTCCTTTAAATGCTGCCGATGATGGGTCCTGAGCCTCCTGTTCCAGCAGCTGGAAATAGATCAGCCTAATTAAAAGCATTCCAAATAGATAACAGGGAATTCAGTAGTGAGATCTCCAGCCCCATCCAGCATCATTTAGCGCAAAAGAGAAATTTGTCCTTGGTTTCACTCAGCTGCCTGGAAAACAGTGGGAGAGCCAAGTGCTAGAGTCCTCCTATCACCTGCCAGAGGTGGCCAGTGTTCCTAAGGAATGATGGCAAAAAGCTCTGCCCTCCCCAAGAGAGGCAGAGGTGGAGAGATCTCCTCCTCAACCTGGGAGAGCCCAGAGAGACAGGAGGAATGGCCACCCATCCCACTCTCCCCACTGGCTGGGGAGTGCATCCAGAGATGCTGGGTTTCAAAGGGAAGATTCAAGGTGGTCCAAACCCCAAGCATCTGAGACCAGCCAATGGTCCTGTCCAGTCACTGCAGCATGGGGGAAGGGGGGAACAGGCAGGGAGGGCCAGTCCATAATCACCCAGGAGTACTTTCCAGCCTCACAAGCCTCCTAGGCAGAAAGTTCTCCTTTGTACCTACACCAAGGCCGGCAGGAGACTGATCTTTGTGAATGAGCCTGGCACTCCCTGGAAGCATTTAGGGTGGGGTGAGAGACCTCTAAGGAGAGCCTTGAAGGGAAAGTGAGGACAATGACTCTGGTCCCTCCATCTGTGTCCGATTTGTTCCCACCTCAGCACATTACCATCCGTTTCCAGACTTAGGCTCCTCCTCATCCCTCTTGGCTGGTGGTTGCTGGCCTCTTCTTGTCCAGTCCCCCATGACCCTTAGCCCTCCTCTTGCTGCTCAGTGAGTCATCAGGGTCACTTAGGACTGGGGTCTTCCTCTGCAATGCCCAGGGTCTTTGCTGGCACAGCTTTGACTAGTGCTGTCCTTCCCACCTTGTATATGCCTGGGGTTTGGTG
>CM053592.1:197362208-197375788 GCA_028646515.1 Pseudochirops corinnae | reverse complement strand
TGCCTCTTGTAATGCCACTCACCAGCAGATTCCCAAAAGAATGCTACTGTGAACAGCTTTTAGAGTTCGGATTATAAAATATAGTGAACACTCTGTTTATTCCATTACAAATCAAGACAAACATTCAAAACATTACATCTTATCACAGAAAATGGCCACACAGTTTTCACTACAGTGGCCATAATATTCAGAACAAGGAACAATAGAATCCAACTTCTACTCATGGGGCAACCATTAACTTAATCAGCCACTAATCTAGATTCACAATTACTAAATATCTTAATCACAAATACAGTCATTAGAAAACCACACAAACCCTCCACTCTCTACCCCCTTGGTGTCCAGAAAACCTCATTTTCATCCAAGGGGAAGCCTTTACTTCATCTTGACTCTGGGTGGTCTTTCTGATTTCCTGGATCCCCTTCCAAAGTCCCAGCTCCTACTTGAATCCACCAAACAGTCACCTGGATTCAGAAGCAGACAGCTCCCAGGTCCTTCTCCAGTCCTCAGGGCAGTCCCTGGCACACGCTGAAGTTTAGTGTGAGATGTCCAGCACATCTCAAACTCTTCACCACTTCTCTTGCCTGGAACTCAAGGATCAGGCCATGAACAAACAAAGTCTTATCCTGGTCATGCTTCTTCAGGCAAGCCCTCTCAGCCTTCCAGGCGGGCTTCACCAGATTCTGGTCTCAGGAAAACTCCATCTCAGTTCTCAGCTTCCAGATGCTGGGAGAGAAACTCTCTCTCTCTCTCTCTCTCTCAGCCGGCTTCAATCTCCACAATTCTTCCTTCAGCAGGAGCAGCAGTCCAATTCTGTCTCTCTTGTCTCTGGAATTCTTGCTTATATACCTGTCTCAGCCAATCCCCTTCTTCCACATCAACAGGGGCTCAGCCAATCCCCTTCTTCCACATCAACAGGGGAGTTCATGCCTTCTCAACAGTGGGACAGAGTTTGCACCTTCTACACTTAGCCCCAAGGTACTAAGTGCTAAGTATCTTGCTAAACTGATTACTATTACACCTCTCCAGACCCTAATCCAACCCAGGGCTTTACAGACCTTGTGTTTTCCTGATCTGAGGCTGACTCCATCTAGCAGGTAGCTTCTAAACCCCTCAGAGTGCTTGCCACTAGCTTAGTCTTGGAACAAGGTAAGACCATCTCTGCTTGGTCCTGCAATCATAGCTTGATCTCTGCAAGTTCCTGACCAGGGTTGGGTCTGAGCAACAGGAGATGCTTCTGGATTCAGTCCCTGAAAAGCTGGTTCAGAGTGGCAGAATTGCAGGTTCCCATTTGGTTTGAGAATCCTACCATGCTTATTCCTCTGCAGGCTGGACTAGATGCTGGAAGATAGACCCTGCTCTGAGCTTGGGGTCTGTAACCTACTTGGGGGCAGTAACCTAAGCTACATCTGAACAGAAGGCTCTGAAATACCAATCACCTAACTGCTCTGAAAGTTCTCAGTTCCAGGCCTTTGCAACGCTGTCATGGTGCAGGGCATCCAGCTTTCAGAAAAAGAACATTAGGCAATGTTGTTGTTGAGTTGTTTTCAGTTGTGTCTGACTCTTTGTGGCGCTGTTTGAGGCATTCTTGGCAAAGATATTGGAGGGGTTTGTCATTTCCTTCTCCACTTCATTTGACAGACGGGGAAACTGAGGCAATGGGGTGAAGTGACTTGCCCAGGGTCACCTAGCTATTAAGTGTCTACTGCTGGATTTGAACTCAGGAAGATGTCTCACGGCCGCTATCCACTGCAGCGCCACCTAGCTGCCCGTAAAGATAATCTCCGTTTATCATCACAACCACCCTGAGAGGTAGGTGATATGATTATCTCCACTTTACAGATGAGGAGCTGAGGCAAACAGAGAGCAAGTAGCTTTCCCAGGGTCACACAGCCAGCAAGTGTGAACTGAGGACATCTTTGGCAGCACTCGTGTGTATGTAGGTATGAGAGTGTGTCTCAAGGTGCCCCCCCCCCCCCAGGGTACAGACAGCCTGCTCCTCAGGAGGGGGGCACTGTATGAAGGGAGCAGCCTTTCGCCCACTGGTGGCTGGGGATGGAATCCTTGTTTGTGAAGGTCCTGGCTCCCAGGAGGGCACTATGTAGAGCCCACTTGATTGCTTAGTGCACTCCTGGCCCTGATAGGGCTGCTCAGGTGCCCGGGAGGATGACAACAGCTGGAACAGCCTGCCCTTAGTTCACCTGCACTTCCCGAATCAGATGGTACCTTTAGTCAAGGGAAGGGAGCCTCTCTGACCCTGCCTGACTAAATCCGCTCCATTGCCCAGCATCTACTGCAGCCCTTTCTTCCTTATACTGCCTTAGTAAATGCAGCACAGCACAGTCCAGGCCCCCCTGCCCCTGGCTCTGTGCTGCCCAGGTGTACAAGAGGGCCCCAAAGCCCCAAGAGTCATCCCAGAGGCACCTGGTGATCAGTAATCAATGGGCAGAAGGCAGGAGTGGAGAGTTTGGTTCGCTGTGGCTGCTTTGGCTGCTGCTACTGCCCAGCCTGCACACCCTACACTGGGGTAGCCAGGGGTTTGGGAAAGAAGAAAGGGGAAGGGGAAATCCCCCTCTCACCTGCCAGCTGGGTGACTCTCCACTATGGAAGCTCTGGGCACAGGTCAGGAGCTATAATGGCTTCTCCATACCTCCTGCCTCCCTCCCTCCTCTCCTTGCTGGCTATTTCCCGAAGCCACACCTTTATCTGTCTTCCTCCACCAGTTCTTCTCCCTCTCTAGGCAGACGCCTCCTTTCTCGTCTCTGCCCTTTTTCCAAGCACCGCTGGGGCTCTGCCTGATCGACCTAGCTCTCCTCTCCCCGCCCTTTTCTCCTTGGCTCCAACCATCTTCCATCATCACTGTTCAGCGTAGGCACTTGGAAGTTCTTTGTCTTTTCCTTCCCTGGATGTAGACGGTCCCCTTCCCTCCTCCATCTTCTGCTCATTCCCAAGGGGGCAGGGCCATCATTCAGGCAGCTGGTTGGAGACGACGAGACTTCCAGGACACATTCCCTGCCCCCATCTCCTGCTGCTGCATCGCCTCAGCCCTCTTAGTCTCCTTCTCAGAATTCTGTGGAAGGCCAGTGTTAATCCGCCTACTGGTCGGTCCTCAGGTCCTTAGAGCTCCCTTGGTGACTGACAGGAGCCCAGCAATGGCCATCTAGGAGAGCTGGCCTTTGCCCAGATGCTCACTCTGCAGTAAACGATGGTCCTGGGGAGAAGCTGGAAAAAGGCACACCAAGCCCCTCTCCCCCAACCCCGCCAAAACCCACAAATCTCTTTTTTCTGTCTAGGAAACTGCTCAGAATCAAAGCTGGGGATTGAAGGAGGAACTGCCTTTACCGTCTAGTCACGGAAAAAGTGTCCTTCAGCCTGGTGGCCTCTCCCTGTGAAGCGAAGGCTTCTCCCAGGACCTTGCCTGAGGAGGGCGCCCGGGCCAGCCAGCTCTCCCTTTCCGGGGGGGGGGGGGGGGGCTCCGTCATCCTGCCTCTCACCGGGCACCTTCTCTCTCGGCGCCTCTTGACTTCTCAGCTTTTCTATTGGAATAGAAGCTCTCTGGGGGCAGGGCCTGTTTTTTATCTGTATTTGTATCCCAGATCTTAACACAGTGCCCAGCACCTAAATGAATGCTTGGAGACTGAATAACCCGCTGGGTGGAGGCTTCCTCTGCCATCCAGGAACTGTGGGGGGCTGGGAGAAAGATGCTCTGCCATCGAAGCGGGGGTGTGGGGGTGTCCGCCATTTGGGAACTGAGGTCTTAGAACATTTCTCTGCTGTGTGTGCCTGAGCGCGTGTGTAGCACCGGGGCGTGGCCACAAATTGGGTGCAGTGGGGAGAAGGGGAGAGCTGAATAGTCCTGGACAGCGTTCTCATTCCCCTTTATGTCCCAGCCAATGTGCAGACGCAGGTTCCCAGGCAGCCTGTGTAGAGGCTGGTCCCCGGGCAGGTGTGCCTCCTTCGCAGCTGTCCAAAGCCGTCCAGATCAGAGATCGCTCTCAGGAGCCTCAGGAGCCACGCGGCTCAACCTTCTCATTTTAAAGACCCGGAACCTGACAAGCAATAAGCTTGAGAAGCAAGATTTGAACCCAAGTCCTCTGCTGATGACCCTGGGCAAGTCTCCTAACCTCTCTTTGCCTCAGTTTTCTTCATCTGTACAACAGGGATTTAAAAAAGCATCTCCCTCCTAGAATGGTTGCAAAGGCCAAATGAGATAACTCATGGAAAGTGCTTTCAAATGTTAGATTCTAGTTCATTTTATTTTATTTTATTTTTTTGTTCTCCGGAGCTAGAAATGCTTTCTCTCCTGTCTTCCTCCTTATTTCTCTCCCTTCCCCAGAGGGCACTCTCTTCTCCTTTCTGAGGCTGTGACCTCCACATCTGTCTTTTGCAGGTCCCTTGACCATCCCCAGTCTCTAGTATTGGCATGTTCTGTCTGGGCTCTTTCGCCTCTGACTTCAGGTGCTGCAGTGAGGCTTTGCTTGAACCTGATGCCACCTCTGGTCTCGCTCTGGTTTGCTTCCCTTTTATGCCATGCTACACTTATTAAATCTTCATTTATTCAGTACGAATCCTTTCTGTCCCTCATATCCCAGAGAACCTTCCTTTGCGACAATACCAGACGGGCAGACGATATCCACCAAGAATCCTGTCTGTTAGTGGAAGCCCCGTGTTTGGACCAACCCTTCTGACAACCACCTCCTTCCGGAATCTCCCTTGTCCTTGGCTTCTGCTGACAGCCTCATTCCCTGGGTCTCCTCTGCTACATGGAGGCCCCTCCTTTGTCTTCCTGGTTCCTCTTCTTCTCCCTGAGCCCAGATGTGGCTGGTCTCCAGGATACAGCCCTCTGTTTGTCTTTGTGTCTACATTGTCTTGGCTTTCTTAGGGATGTCTTCCACATAGATTCGTCTATCCCCTGGCTATGGGGCTGGTACCCACCGCAGCTCGCTTGAAAGGAAGATGCCTTTGTTAATGCAGGTACTTGGGCCTGTTGGATTTGGTACTGTCCCAGGGCAGGAAGTAAAGAGACAGCTGGGGGAACGGAACCGTGGTCAGCTCCCCTTCTCACCTGTCTCTGTCGGGGATAGGCTAGAGTGGGCTAGTCAGAAAAGAATCCCATGAATGAATGCATGAATGAGCACATTTAGGAAATGCTCCCTATGTGCCAGGCAGTGCAGTGCACATCAGACTTCCCACATGCAACATGAAGGAGCTTGAGTTGGTGTTTGCTGGACAGCACAGAGGCTAGCCAAGCTTGCCCGGGCCAACCTCCCCCTGCCCAGCATTCTGTGCATCAGAAAGGCTTAACTCGAGTTAATTGCCCGAACCATGCGTCACCTATTTCCTGCACCAATCGTCTGTTCTGTTTACTGTCAGAGCAGACATTTTCTTTTTTAGCTGAGAATTTGTTTTTCTGGGGTCCCAGTGTTTTCTTGTGCCTTGTTAGTGGCAAGGCAGAACCGAGCAACATCTCCTCAGATTTTGTTGCTTTCTGTCTAAAAGGAAATCCAGGTGTGTGCAGAGAGCTGTCTCTTTCTTGGTGTGTCTCCCTGGCTTTACACATAAACAGATTTAGTCACTCACGACCAGCTCTCGAAGTTTGCGTTGCTACTTTGCTGTCTCCATGGCTACCAACTTAGCCTGGTTCCTCCCCAGCTCAGAGGTCTGCTGCTTTCCCTCACTGTTTCCCTGGGGTCCCTGGGCCTTCTTCTCTAACCTGCTTTAACCGAAGACAGATTTTCCAAAGTGTGATCTCTCAGGGATCACTACTCCCCTCCCAGTGGTCAAACCATGGTCCTCTTCTCAGTGTTTAGCTTCTTTGACCCTTCCCTAATAGGAGACTATTGTTACCAGGAAAAATGGCATTTATTTTTGTTGTTGTTTTTTTGGAGGGGGGAAGGTAAGGAAATTAAGGTTAAGTGACTTGCCCAAGGTCACACAGCTAGTGTGTCAAGTGTCTGAGGTCAGATTTGAACTGAGGACCACCTGACTCCTGGACCTGGTATGCTATTCACTGTACCACCTAGCTGCCCGTATTAATTGGATTTTTGCAAATAGTCATTTTAAAATGCAGGGAGGCTACTAATGAAATCAATCCCTTGATGAATTTATTTGTAAAGATGGGGTGTATATAGGCCCTAGGGCCCCCCGCACACATGTACCCCTTGAGATCCCAGTTTGGAGGTACTCTATAGGAAAGTACCTGCTCAAAACCATTGTTTACGAGCCCCTGCTGATGCATTTCCTTTTACCAATCAGTCAGAGAGTAGGTTAGTTCAACAGTAGAGACATTTAATGAAAAAGCACCCACACACACATGCATGCACACACATGCACACATACATGCACGCACACACATGCATACACATATGCACACACATGCACGCACACATATGCACAGGCACACGCACACTCATAAGAACACATACCCTGTCCACATAAAGGAGTATATCCTCCCCACCACACCACCAGTGGGGGAAAGCATGGAGGAAGAGCACGTCAAGGCGAACTGACATGGCCAGAGATCCTGCTTAGAGGGCAGGCACCAGGTAACGTGCGAGACTCATGCCCAGTTGGGGTTTGTGTAGCCAGAACACATCTCCTAGGGGAGATCAGCACACAGCAGCACACTTCCCAGCACTGTTTGCTACACCCACTGAAACACCTTTTTCATTTTTAAATAGATAAAGGGTCCCAACTCTCATTCCTCAAAATTCCTTCAGTAAGCATGACCAACCAAGAATTCCAAAGGAATGAGCTGACTTGGATGATACACATAGGTTCTCTCTCTGTCTCTTTCTTTCTCCCACTCTCTCTTTCCTTCTCCATCATCCCCTCTCTCCCCCCTCTCTCTTTTCTTTCTACCCCCTCTCTCCACCTCCCCTCTTTCCCTCTCTCTCTAAAAGAGAAAGACTTATCACTTACTTTCCAATTGTTCCCCATGAAGTGCTGAGATTTATGGCAGGCAATGTTAATTTTTGATATCTGTGCTGAAATTTTTGAAACCTGACTGAAGATTGGCAGCTTCTCCTTTGATGCCCAGGGCGACCTGCCTGAAGCTGACACGCTCCCCTTCCCCCCTCCATCTGCATTTCTGTTTTGGGAAGGGAGCCTTTCAGGGGTGCTCCAAGCAGGGGCAGTGAGTGGCTGGAACTGTGGTAGCTGTCGGATGGATAAAGGCCCTGATGCTGGCCCCACGGCAAAGCAGAAAGAGAAAGGCTCTTTGGGGAGAGGGAGCATGGCAGGGCAGCTGATGCCCTTGCACCTTGGGCTGGAGAAAGCTGGCCATCCCAGTCCAAATTGGAAAATAGGAACAATTGGGCTGTGGTGCTCCCCATCATTTCCCAGCTGGCTGCATTCCTGGACTTCCTCATTGTCTCCAGATACTCCTCAGTATCCTTTGCCCCGGGGGACCCTTCCCTACTTCTGACTGGAGAGGGTGGCAGGTGGACAGAAGGGAGCCTTTGACATTTAAGGAGGGGCCCAGGGCCCCTCCTGGATGCAGGACTTCTATATGTCTTCCTTCTCTCTTGTTTTTTAGCTTTTTAAAAATATGTTGTTTTCTACTCTTCCCCTCCTCCCCATTATATTGTGAATTCCTGGAGGGCAAGGACCGTCTTTCAACTTTCTTTGTATCCCCAACCCTTCTCACAGTATCTGGCAAATAGTAGGTACTTAATAAATGTTTTGAGGCATCTAGGTGACTCAGAGGATAGGGCAGTAAAGAAGACCTAAGTTCAAATCTGACCTCAGACACTTACTAGCTGTGTGACCCTGAGCAAGTCACTTAACCTCTGTTTCCCTTAATCCATTGGAGAAGATGACCAACCACTATAGTGTCTTTGCCAACAAAATTCCCAGTGGGGTGACAGAGAGGGGGACATAAGTGATGGACTGAACAGCAACAAACAATGTGCCTTGACTGATTTCCATTTCTCTCTGGTGCCCTCCCCCCCAAAGTGCCTCCATCCTGTGACTTTCCTCCCTCTCTAGGTGGGGAAAGGAATAACCCTCGATGGCATCCGTGAGGCGCCAAGGACTGGGCCAAGTGCTTTAAAAATATCATGTCATTTGATCCTGACAACAGCCCCGTGAGGTAGGAGCTGCTATCACCCCATTTTACAGTAGAGAAAACCAAGGCAGAAATTAAATGACTTGTCCAGGGTCAACCAGGTAGTAAGTGTCTTAGGCTGGACTTGGATTCTGGTCTTCCTGACTCCCAGCCTAACACTCTCAGTCACTGAGCCACCAGGCTACTGCCTTTTAGTTTATACAAGATAGTAAGATTCTGATGTACAGTTCTATCCACTATATTATGTCTTGCTAGGTACTCAGTGGATGCTAAATTTTTTGAAATGAGTTGCACAATTTCTGCCTTTTCTTGCATAATCTGCATTGATCAATAAGTCTGGGTCACATGGGCATAACCATTCTCTTATTTCTGGTGGCAATAGCCACCATAATAAACCATCATAAACCTATTTCTAGAAGTGTACTTGCCTCAACCATCTGTTTGGGGGAGGGGAGTCACCCATGGAGGCTTTTGATTCTTCTCTAGGATCTTAGCTCCTTCTAAGACACTCCCATCCTAGATACTGGTAGGCATGGGGGGGGGGCACCTGTTAGTAGCCTTTCCCCTTATTCAGTCTGTTTGTTCCAGAATTTGGCCTTTTTATCTTGTGTTCTGAGAGCCAGCCAGTCAGCTAGTCAATGAATGTGGATTCCGTGCCTCCTCTGCCAGGCACTGAAGTTCTGGAGAGATGGGGAAAGGCAGAAGACAGGTTCTGCTCTTGAGGAACTTGGTCTGATGGGGGAGACTCCAAGTAAGCAAACAGACAAGATGAATGAGTGGAAATCTCTGAAGTAAGGTACTAGGGATGGGGGAGAAGGCCCCTGGGGTTGTGATCTCCTTCTAGCTAACATGGAGCCCATGTGCCGCTGTTGTTTCCAATGCTGTCTAGAGTCTGGTTTGACTGCTATTGTGGTGGTCTCGGGCCCATGGAAGCTCAGTCATACATCACCCTTGTTGGCATGCCCTTGCTTTGCCTTTGTCCTCCCTCCATGCGGTTGTGTGTCATGGGCGATGGACTGAGCTTTGAGGCACCCGTTGGTTCACCTCCCCCCAATCGTTAAACATTTTTATTTAAAGTTTTGAGTTCCAAATTTTATGCTTCCCTCCCCTTCCCTCTCTGAGATGGCAAGCAATGAGATATAGCTTATACATGTACAATTGTGGCAAACATTTATGTATTACTCATTTTGTACCAGAAGACTCAAATAAAAGAAAAAAGAGAGAAACAAAGTGAAAACGGCTGCTTCCCTCTGTGTTTAGTCATTGCCCGCTCTTTCTCTGGGGGCAGATAGTCAGCTTCACCTTTGGTCCTCTGGGACTGTCTTGGATCGTTGTGTGGCTGAGAAGAGCTAAGTCCTTGAGAACTGATCATTGTTACAATGTTGCTGTTACTGTGTACAACATTCTCCTGGTTCTGCTCACTTCCCTGTGTATCGGTTCATAGACATTTTTCTAGGTTTTTCTGAGAGCATCCTGCTCATCATTTCTTATAACACAATAGTGTTCCATCACAATCATATACCATAGCTTGTTTAGCCATTCTCCAGTGGGTGCCACCTGGGGGACCATCATTCATATTATTACCATAAGCACTTGCTGAATTGTTTATGTTTAATGATGTTAAGGACATTTTCAAAATGGGGTGCTGAGAGGCAGGTTGCCAGGATGGGAAGGACATTGGGTCCATGCCAAAGGAGCATGGTATGAGGACTAGGGGAACCTGAGGGCTGCCTTCTAGCCTGTCAAGGGCTTTCGCAAGAAAGAGGGATGTGCCTTCTGCATGGCCGCAGAGGCAGAGCTAGAAGGGGAAGAGGCAGAGAAATCAAGTTAGGCTTGAGATGAAAGAAATTCAGAACAACTATCACTGTCCAGAGGTGGAATGAGAGGCAGCAAAATGCCCCTCCTTGCTGTATGCTGGGCTGGATGCCCATTTCTTAGGGCTTTGGAGAGGGGATTACTGTCCTGGCTAGGGGCAGATGCTGTGGCTTCTAATTCTCCCCAGATCTGTGCTTCTGTAATTCTGTGAGGGGGGGTTGGTGGGGTGGTAGTGGGGAAAGTAGAGAGCCCTGGGGGATATAAGGGAAGTGAGAGTATAGACATACACCCTTGACTGAGACACTTAACCTTGCTGAGCCTCAGTTTCCCCACCTGGAAATTGTTCATACTTTTTCTTTGCATGGCTTATGACAATGCCCCTGGCATAACATCCTTATTTAGAGGTCCAAGTGAAAGGGATGACAGATCTAGAAGAGTTTAGAGCCCAGGCACTGGCAGGCAAGCCCTCCTGGGGCCAGGGATCCAGCATTTTAATCGGCAGGTCTATTCTATTAGAATTTAAATCAGAAACAGTCCATTGGATGCATGATTTATTGACGTAATGGAGACTTCCCTTCTTTATTAATGGGTAATTGCTGAGAACACAAAGAGCCCCCTCCCCATCTCTGAATGCCCGGGGGCTCTGCCTGCCCCCTCCCCGAGAGGGAATTCAGTGTGGGGCCCAGCTGGAGGGCTCTGATGGGCTTTTAATAACAGGGCCAGAGCCCCAGGCCAGGGGAAGATGGGTCAGGGGCACCAGCTGGCTGCTCCATTCCTTTTGTTTTCCTGGATGCTCCCGCCCCCTCTCCCCCCATTTAGGCAGGGTGTGGGAGCGGGGAGCCTCACCGAGCTGCAGGAAATTAGAATTTCAAGTGGGAGGGGGTAGACAATGGGAATTGAGGATTCACTTCTCAATTATCCTAACCCTTGTCAGGGAAGCCAGCCAAGCCAGCCGCTCTTGGCTCTCAGTCCCCACCTGGGCTGCCCAGGTTCTTTAGTGCCCCAGGATGGGAGACGTTTACTTTGACTCTCACAAGCACACACAGCCCAGGCCCCATGGCCTGGAGAACCTGGCGTTCATGCCCTCTCTCTGGCTTTGGTGGGGGTGTTCAGCCCAGAAGCCATGCCAACAGGGCCTACGGTGGAAAGGCTTTGAGGGTAGTTCTTGAGGCTGTGCTCAGAACTGGCTACCAGGGGATACGGCAGCAGCTTGGTAATCTTCGGGACAGGGTCGGGATCATCAGCTCAGGGCTGCACTGTCAACAGAGACCCCGAGGGACGGAGTCACTGGAGGGGTTGGAGAAACATCCCGTGGAGGGGATCGGACTGTCGGTGAGATCCAAATGCAGACCGAGTCTTCTGCCTCCGTTTCCTCTCGTCAAAACAGAGGATTAGCATAGATGACCTCCCTGGTTCCCTCCCAGGCTTAAGTTAGGACCATGGTGATGACACATGGTTTGCAAAGGACCTTGGAATATAATTAGGATCCTCCTGGGACTAGGCCACAGCCTCCTAACTGGCCTACCTGCCTCCAACCTCTCCTTCCCTCTGCCAGTCCTCCCCCACAGCTGTCCCAGCTGCAGATCTCACCCCGTCCCTGCCCTGATCAATGAACACCTGCTCATTGCTGTCTTGAGAATTCAATCCAAACAGCTCTGGAACCTAAAAGGCCTCCCCAGTGCTGGCCCAGCTTCACCTTTCCAGTCAGGATTCACACGGGCCTCTGGTGCCCCTCTCAGTCAGATCTAACTCTCCTACTTCCTCCTCCCTACTCTCTCCTCCTTTTCCCCCCTTCCCCCTACCCCTTCTTCTCCTCCCTCTCCTCCTCTTCCTCCTCCTCCTCTGATTCTCTTTCAGCACTGCCTGTCTTACCCACCCCTCTTGCACTGCACTTTGACTCTGGTGTCTCTGAGTAGTGTGGTGTCCTCCCTCTCCCATGAGCAGCTCCTTCCAGGCCTTCCATTTCGGACTCTCTCCAAGAAAGCGCTGTCGGGGGCCTTATTGTGGCAGGCAGGTGATCTCCAGCTCTTGACCACAAGCTGGAGCAGCTTCCTTCAATCAAACTGGAAAAGCTTGGAGTGG
The DNA here is from genome assembly GCA_028646515.1 of Pseudochirops corinnae. NCBI lineage: Eukaryota > Metazoa > Chordata > Mammalia > Diprotodontia > Pseudocheiridae > Pseudochirops > Pseudochirops corinnae. The sequence goes on along the minus strand of CM053592.1, from coordinate 197,363,823 downwards.
CTCCTCCTGGTAACAGACTGTGCCTTCTGTCCCAGGACCAGGACCAGCATGCCAGGGGAAAACAAAGTGGTCTCAAGGAGCCCTGGGTTTTGTGGCAGCCCAGGGGCCTCACAGGGTTTGGCACTGCACTGCTGCCTTGAACAGACTCAAAGCCCCGAGTCCTGGCTCCTGGTTTCCATCATGCCACACTGTGCCATCCATCTACCTCCCTGATTCCCTATTCCTTCCACCTTAGGTGCTTCTCTCTAGACTTGGAAACATGTTAGAAATGGTCCTCATCCCAGCCCCAGCTGGCCCATGGTGACATTGACCTGTGTTAGCTTAACAAGTCAGCCCTGGGCCATGGAAAGACCTCTGGGTTTGGGGTGAGAGACCACTCACTACCTGGGTGCCTTCCTTTCCTGAGCCCTAGTTTCCTGATTTGTAAAAGGGGCCTGATAATCCCTTCCCTCCTCCCCTAACAGAGAGAAGAGGCTCCCAAAGTTAGGTTACCAGCCCAGTCTCTTCCACCTAGTCAGCATCCGATGTCAGCTTTAAATCCAGCTGTTCCCGGCTCCAAGCCCAGCACCCTACCCACTACACAGTGCTCTTCTCTTGTAACCCAGCTCTGGACACTTGGTTCCACAAAAGCAAGCTGTCATCCCGCACTCAGGGCTGGGCACCGCAATTTAGGAAAGACATTGAGAAGCTGGTGAGTACCCAGAGGAAGCCATCAGGACAGTGAATATCCCCCAGTCCACACCTGATGCTGAGCAAGTGAAAGAAATAGCAATGTTTAGCCTGGAAAAGAAAAGATTCCCTGAGTTGAAGGACTGGGATGCAGGAGATTACATGAAAAGGGTGGAGCAAGGGAGGAGGGGCACTGGGAGGCATATTTAGGCCTGATGGGAGGAGGTATTTGCTAAGAACCAAGGCTGCCCCCCAAGAGAAATGGCTTGCATTTTTTTTTTTACATAATGTCCGCTGTGTCCAGTGTCTCTCAAGTCTCTTCGTGAAGCAACTGTTCTTGATACACAGGTGTGAGGCTTCTGACCATGGGTGGCAGTCTTTGGTCTCTTTTCTTGCAGATCCAAAGCCATATTTTCCAAAAGCTTTTCACTACTTTTTCTTGTGTCCATCTTTGTATTTGGGTGTAATGCCAAGCAAAGGCAGCTTCCAAGGTTTGTATTACCAGCATAGCAAACCCCATTTATTCAGCAAACATTCACAGAACAGAGAAAGTCAAAATGCAGTGTAACGTGTTCCTTTAGCAAGTAAGTTCTCAATTCATTTGCAAAGTGTCAAGGTCCAAGTATCCCACCCCTGGCCAGTACATTAGTCAAAGTAGCCCCCTCCTGGGCAGTACATTGTCAGTCAACAAAGTCTCTCCTCTCAAATGGAGATTAGTCTCCAATCATAAACAAAGTATATTCATTTGGTCAATCACAGAGCACAAAAAACTCAAAGGCTTCCCATCCCTGAATCTCAAAAGGGGCAGGAGAGCACAAAAGGCCATCCACCCTTAAGTTACAACAAGGTTAAGATATCATCTCAGCATTGAATACCCAAGGAAAGACCCTTCTTTCATCTTCACTGGAGGCAAGCCCTCAGCAATCTCAGTTCCTGGGGAGACAAG
>CM053592.1:197344144-197361708 GCA_028646515.1 Pseudochirops corinnae | reverse complement strand
AAAAACCAGAGCTGAACAGAAAATTTGACTTTCAAATACAAGAAGCAAGAGAAGCATGAGAAGGTAAACGGGGAAAGAAATCATAAGGAACTCATTAAAGTTGAACTATTTACATTTCTACATGGAAAAATGATAATTGTAACTCATGAGACTTTTCTCAATATAAGGATAGTTGAAGGTAATATATGAGTGTGTGTATACATATGTATGTATGTATGCATGTATAAGAGGGCATATATGTATATGAATATAGTGAGTGTGTGCATATATATGTACATGTATACATAGACAGAGGGCACAGGATGAGTTGGAAGGGATGATATCTAAAAAATAAAATTAAGAGGTGAGAGAGGAATATATTGGGAGAAGGAGAAAGGGAGAGATAGATTAGGGTAAATTATCTCATATAAAAGAGGCAAGAGAACACTGTTACAATGGAGGGGAAGAGCCAGAAGGTGAAAGGGAATGGGTCAACCTTACTCTCATTGAATTTGGCTTAAGGAAGGAATAACATACACATTCAATTGGGTTTCTTGCCCTACAGGAAAGCAGGGGGGATGATAGAAGGTAGGGCAGATTGGAGGAGAGGGTGGTTAGAAGCAAACACTTTTGAAAAGGGACAGAGTCAAAGTAGAAAATAGAATAAGTGGAGGGTGGGATAGAATGGAGGGAAATATAGTTAATCTTTCACAATATACCTACTATGGAAATGTTTTGTGTAACTACACACGTACAACCTATGTTGAATTGCTTGTCTTCCCCATGGGGATGGGTGAGGAGGGAAGAAGGAAAAGACTCTGGAACTCAAAATTTCAAAAACAAATGTTAAAAAAAAAGTCTTTTTTTTTACATGTAACTGGGAAATAAGATATACAGACACAGTATAGAAATTCATCTTGCCCTACTAGAAAGTTGGAGGGGATGGGGGAGGATATAAGAGAGAACAGATTGGGGGAGGGGTATTCAGCAGGCTCACTATTTTGGGGTGGGATAGGGGAAAGATGGGGAGAAAAATTTGTACCTCAAAATCTTGTGGAAATGAATGTTAAAAACTTAAAATAAACAAATAAATCGGGGGGGGGGGCAGAAAATTCAACAGAGGAGAGAGAGAAAGACTTGAACAGGGAAGAGGAGAAAACTGTCACAAAAAACTCCAAACTGACGAGAAGAGAGTATCCGGGAGACAAAGGCGATTGCCAGTGTTGAAGGATGCAGAGATTGAGAAGAATGAAGAGTGAGAAAAGTCCACTGGATTTGGCAATTAAGAGATTCTTGGTGATCTTGGAGAGAGAAGTTTCAGTTGAATGGTGAGTTCAGAAACCAAATTGTAGAGAATTAAAAAGAATGAGAGGAGAGCGTGTGGAGGCAATGACTGTAGATGTCTTTCTCAAGGAGTCTGCCCGCAAAAGGGAGGAGAGACATGAGACAGAAGCTAGCAGAGATCGATGGATCCGTGGGGAGAGCTTTATTTTCAGACTGGGAAGACACGGGCATCTTTGTAGGTAGGAGGGAAGCAGCTGATAGAGAAGGAGTGGTTGGAAATTAGGTATTTTTTTAAAGTAGGGATACAGTTTAGTCAGGTTTAAAGCCATACCTATTTAATACCAGAGCAAGGTTGTCAGGAAGTAACCATGAGGTTTTTTTTAAAGTTTCAGTTAAAAAATCGCCCAGAACAAATGTGCCCAGATACACCCTGAACGGCCTCCTGGTCTCCTGATGGTCAGATTGGGTTCTTGGTTAGGTCAAAACGAGGGCTGATTGAAGACCTGCCTGTCTCGATTCATCTTCCCAAATCATCTTCCTCCCAACAGTTTCCTTGGCCTTCTCTGGCTGAGCTTTCTCCCAGGTTAGAAAAGTCAGAGTCTCCTTCAGAGATGACCCAAAGCCAGATATATGGACCATATACACTTTTCAGCCAACCAATCAGCAAAACTCTATCTAGCTTGGCAGGCTGCTCTGTGGTAGGCATTGTGCTAGGCATGGGGATGCTAAGACAAAAAAGCAGCAATTCCTGCCCTCAAGGAGATTACATTCTACTAGGAAGCTATGCCAGTTTCACAAGGAAGTAAATAAGAATTATTTCCACTTGGATCTCTTTGGAGAAGCTACCTGTGCAGTCACATTTTTCTTAATCACAATAAGCATTAATATAATGCTTTAAAGTTTATAAGGCCCTTGGTGGAATTGTGAACTGACTGGACCATTCCGGAGAGCAAGTTGGAACTATGCCTAAAGGGCTACAAAATTTGTGATCCAGTAATACCACTACTAGGTCTGTATCATAAAGAGACTTTAAAAGCGGGGTGGGGAGAGAGAGAAGGACTTATTTATACAAAAGTAGTTATAGCAGGTCTTTTCGTGGTGTCCAAGAATTGGAAATCGAGGGGATGCCCATCAGCTGGGGAATGGCTGAACAAGTTGTGGTGTATGAATGTAATGGAATACTATTGTGTTATGAGAAAGGACAAGCAGGATGATTCCAGAAAAACCTGGAAAGACTTACTTGAACCAAGGCTAACAGAAGTGAGCAGAATCAGGGGAACATTGTATACAGTAACAGCAACATTATACAGTGATCCACTGTGAACAGTTTAGCTCTTCTTAGCAGCACAATGATAGAAGACAATTCCATAGGACCTATGATGACAAATTCCATCCACCCCCAGAGGAAGAACTGTGGAGTCTGAATGCAGAGTGAAGCACATTGATTTTTACTTTCTGTGGGTTTTCATGGTTTTTTTTTCCCTTTTTTGTCTGTGTTTTCCTTCACAACACGACTAATGTGGACATGTTTTGCATGGCTGCACATGTATAACCTATATCAAATTGCCTACCATCTCAGGGAGGGAGGGACAGAATTTGCAACTCAATATTTTTTAAATAAATGTTTAAAATTGTCTTACAGGTAGTTGGGAAAAATAAAAAGATTTTTTTTAAGTTTACAAAGTCCTTTAAAAATATTTTCTCAATAACGCTCATAAGAACCTTGGGAGGGAGGTGCTATTACGATCCCCATTTTACTGTTGAGGAAACTGAGGTTGAGACGTGCCCATGGTTCCATAGCTAGTTCCATCACTGAGCACAGTGCCTGGCCCATAGGAAGGGATTGGTAAATGTTTGCTGATTGAAGTGTCTCAGGACTTCAACTCAGCTCTTCTCAACTCCTTGCTCAGTACTCTGTGCATCCCCTAGTTTTCTTTCAGGAGGTTATTGCAAAACTGTTTAAAGCTGATGAGGGCCTGGACCCCAGGGAACTGTGTGAGGGGTGAGGTGATGAATATGAAGGATGTTGTGGGAGTAGAAAAACTAGATTTGGCAGCTGATTAGGTGTGGGGTGGGGTGGATGGCTGTCAAGTTGAGGAATATTCTGGTCAGGATGACTGGGAAGATGGTAGTGCCCTGGAAGAGGAGGGATGGGGGAGGGGGAGAAGATGTTCTGGTTTAGACACATTGAGTTTGAGATGTCTATGGGATATCCAGTTCAAGAGACCTAATAGACCATTGGAGATGGGAGGCAGGGGTTCAGTTGAGAGGACAGAGCTGGGTTACTAGGTCTGAGAACCATGGGGATGGAGATGTTAATTGAATCCACAGGAAATAATGAGATCCCCAAGAAAGAGTAGAGAGAAAAAAAAAGAGATCCCAGAACAGAAGCTTAGAGGACACCCCCACACAGGTATTGGGACATGATCCATGTCTATGATCCCATGTCCATGAAACTCAGGAGGAGAAGAAAGAAGGCACTGCCATGACAGTTTAGAAGACAGTGTGTCCAGGAAAGAGCAGGGGTCAATGGGGTCGAATGCTACAGAGCTTCCCGGAAGCAGGACAGTTAAGAAAAGGCCTTTGGCATTTGCAATGAGAGCTGGATCATGGGGAAATTAAAAGAGACCAGTTTTGTGGAGTGACAGGAATAGAGGCCAGATTGCAAAGCCCTGACAAAGTGGAGACCAAGGGTAGAGACAACTTTTCCTAAGTTTGGCTGTGAAAATGAGGAGAGATGGGACTACAACTTGAGATGGTTCCATTTTCTTCTTTTAAAGAAGGAGGAGACCTAGGCATGCTTGCAGGTAACAGGGAAGATAGATTGGCTTAGAAAGTGAGAAGGGATTATTCCATAGGACCAGGACTAAACGGTGCCATCAAAGGATCTTCTGACACAAAGAAATGGTTGGTCATGTAACAAAAGCAAAAGATGTTGAGTGGCCAGCCAGAGCCTTCTGCTGGCACCCCAGTCACACGTGAGAGCTAGCAAGGAAGGCTTTCAGCATTTTGAAGGGACCCCCACAAGGAAACCCACAGAAGGGCATAAACAAGAATACTACAGGATAGTCATGCAGGGATGGCTTTTAATTTGCATCATTGTAGAATCAATGAGATCACAGACCTATCCGAGGAGACATTTGTGGGGCAGGAGGGAAGAGATGATGAAAAGGGCAGGCTCCTGGAGATGACTGGATGAAATGGAATTGTGGGCACAAAGAAAGGGGCTCCCTGGAATAAGGAGACTGGAGCAGAGGAGGTAAGGATGGAAGGAAATGCACAAGGGACTGGAAGAGGACCATTGGAGAGGAGAAGGGTCCCCTCTGTGTCCCAACACACACACACACACACACACACACACCACACACCCATACATACACGCTACACACATACACATATACCACACACACATATACACCACACACACATCATGCACATATTACACCACACACACACACACACACTGTACCACACACACCATACCCATACATACACACCACACCCATACACCACACACACATACACACCATACACACACCATACACATATACACACCACACACACCACGAAGCACATATCACACATATACCACATACATACACACCACACACATACCACACACACACCACACATACACATACACCACACACATGCACACTACACACACACACACCACACATATACACCACACACATATAACACATACACCACACACATACACACCACACACTACACCACACACACCACACATATCACACATACACCACATACATACACACCACACACACACTACACCACACACCACACCCATAATATACACTACACACATGCACATATACCACACACATACACACCACACACATACCACATACATACACACACCACACATGCCATGCACATATCACACATACACCCACACATACATACCACACACACACCACAACCATGCACACACACCACATACACACACACCACACATATACCACACACATACACACCACACACACACCACACACATATATACCACACACATATCACACATATACCACAATACACACCACACACATGCACTATACCACACACACCACACCTATACATACACACTACACACATGCACATATATCACACACACACATACACACCACACACACACCATGCACATATCACACATACACCACACAGATACACACCACACACACACATCACACACATATACACACCACACCCATACATACACCCCCCACACCCTTCACATACACATACACCACACGCACATGCACACCACACACACTGCACAATATATACCACACACCACACACACACACACATACACACACACACACACACACACACACACACCACTTCAGGCATTTCACGGCACTTTACTCCGGTGGCAAAGGAAAGCAGGTCTAGAGAACAGTGGCTGACTCCTGAATCTTCCTGTTCTCTTACTGTGTCAGGGTGGTGACCCCAGGCTCTTGTAGGCTAACCTAGTGGAGTGTGAGTTCTAACAAGGAAGGAAGGGACATACCAGGACAATGTTGCATTCAGGACTAACTTGGCTAAGTTTGAAGGACTAAACTAGGTTGCCCAAAGTCCTCAGCATTGCCAGTCTCCCAAGGTGAGGAAGGGCTGTGATCTGGGCCAGGGACCAGAGACAGCGCCTTCACCCTCCAGATTAGCTACTGAAATAAGAACATGCTGTTTGTTGCAAGCTCCCTAATGTCTCCAGCCTGGGTCCCTCCCTTTCTTCTTTGTGGGAGAGAACTGTCTGTGCCCTCTTCTCTTAATCCAAACAGGAGAAATGCTCAGAGCATCTGGAGGAGGCTATGCAGGAGGTGGGACCTCTGCCTCTTCCTCTCTCCCTGCTCACCAGCTTGTGCAAGGCCAGCATTGATGCTGATGGGGACTGGGGGTGTCTCTTTTACCAATGGCCGAGGAGGACCATACCCACCCTTGTTCACCACAACTGAATCAAGCCTTCCTTCCAGGCAGGCTCTCCTGGGTTATGAAAATTAAGGCTGGAGAAGACACCCCTCTGTATCCCAGCTCTCCTGCTGGACTCTGAGCCCAGGGGCCAGGGACCCTAAGGATACCCAGTCCCAACACTCCCCAAGTCTGTGCCAGGCAGCGAGGAGGGCTTTTCCTCTAGGGTAAGCTTTCAGCTGGGGTTGGGCAGGGGCAGGGCTGCCCAGGGCTCCTCTTTCTGTTGAAAAGGGGCCCTGAGGCCCTGCAGCCAGGGTGCCTACTCTATCTATACCATGGAGTCCCCGTTGGCTGGCTGGCTGGGGGCCAGCCAGTATGGATTCTCTGAGCCCAGGCTCAGTGGCCCCAGGACAAGGGTCGGGGCCTTGCCTGAGCCGCCTTTGCCAAGGGCGCCCGGGGCCAGGTCGGGGAGGATGCTCAGCGCGTTCTCTCGGTCCCGGCCCCTCCTCCCCGGGTTGGAGAGCTCCCGGGCGGGGCAGGGGTAGAAAAGCAGGAGCAGGGAGAGGGGGGGGGGGGGGGGGTTCCGGGGAGGGTGGAGGTTGGCACTGATTGGCTGACTCCGGTGCCAGTCGCCGCCGCGGTCCCAGCCGCTTCCGCCTGCTTGTGCTGGCTCTCTCGCTCCCCGCTCTCCCCCTCCCTCGCTCCCTCCTTCCTCGCTCTCTCCTCTCTCTCCCCCTTGCTCGCTCACGCTCGCTCCGCTCCGCGCTCGGGGAGCAGCTGCTGGGCCGAAGAACAAGGAGCGCGGGCGGGCGGGCGGTGCGAGGCTCCCGGGTCCGGTCCTTGCGGGCGTCCGCCAGGGACCATGCAGCTACGGGAGCATCACCAGCAGCAGCAGCAGCAGAAGCAGCAGCCGCAGCATCACCAGCAGCAACAGCAGCAGCAGCAGCGGACACAGCAGAGGCGGGGGCTTCTCGGAGCCTAGGCGGCCCCAGCCCCGCGCTCTCCCGGGGAAGGAGCCTTGGCCACTGGGGCTGGCCGCCGGGCGGCCGTCCAGCAAAGCTTTGCGGGCCAGAGCTTCCGTGAAGGGAGGAAGAGGAAGAAGAGGAGGAGGAAGAAAAGGAGGAGGAGGAGGAAGAAGAGGAGGAAGAGGAAGAGGAGGAGGAGGACGGCAAGCGGAGGAGCGGAGTCAGGTAGCAGCGCAGCAGCAGCCCAGACCCCGGCCCCGGTCCCAGCCCCGTCCGGGCGGGACGGCCGAGCCAGCTTACCAGGCGGAGAAGCCGGGCGACCCCCGCCCTTGGCCCTCGTCCCACCCCTCGCCCCGCAGCCTTGCCGGCCAGCGATGACATCTACGGGGAAAGAAGGCAGCGGGGCGCAGCACGCGCAGTATGTGGGACCCTACCGCCTGGAGAAGACGCTGGGCAAGGGACAGACAGGTGCGTGGGGCCGGCAGAGGGATGCACGGCCGGAGGGCCGGAGGGCCGGAGGGCTGGGGGGACACCCCGATGGGGGGCGGGGGGCGGTGCGGCCTGTCTTCGGGCGGGGGCAGGGGACTGGAGCCGAGACCACCGGAGCTTGGGAGCGCGCGGGCCGGGCCGCCGCCGCCGCGGGATTGCGGGCCGGCAGGCTGGCGGGCGGGAGGGGCCGGCGCTGGCGCGGGGGCCCGCGGTCCCTGGCGCCCCTCTGCATCCCCGGGAGCGGCGAGCCTGGGCGCGGGTGGGGGTGGGGGAGGATCCAAGCGGTGGCGGCGGCGGCGGCGGTGGCGACAACCCGTCTGTCATGACATCATGATGGAGAAGGGTGTAGTCCGCCGTGATACCGGGTAGCCAGTGGGATGCGGACGGAGGCACTGACAGACGGGCGGCGGGCCCAGTGGCGGGGGCGGACTACGTCCAGGCCTCCGCCCTCCCCCAGTTCTGGTGCCAGCTCGGACCCTGGAGGCGCAGAGGCCGGGCTGCGGCACAACGACATTTCCGCAGGCTTCTCCATCTCCCGCGCCCCTCCCCCCAATCTCTTCTCCTCCTCCTCCAGGCTCCCTCTCCTTCCCTTCTCCCGAGGGTGGGTGGGCTACAGGCAGACTTGGCAGGCAAGCGGCCGGTCCTGCGGCAGGGGGAACAATGGTCTGGAAGAAGAGAGGAAACGTGGGGGTTCATCCGTTTGTTTGTCCATCTGTCCCGCTGCACAGGACTAGCCTGGCATGGGGAAGGGGGGGGGAGGGGAAGAGGCTTCGGGCAGTTGGGGCGCGGCGGGGCCCGGGGCCCCGAGGGTAGCCAGGCCCGAAGGACTGCGTGGCACCCCACCCGCGGACAGAGTACGGACGGATGCATTCGGGCGCCCGTCTCAGCACCTCTAGGACAGGTGCAAACCTTAGCCAACCTGCCGGCTGGGAAAGGGACAGGCCCACTGCTCCAGCCCAACCGGCCCAAGGCCCATTGTGCGGGATGGGGTGGGGGATGGGGGTGAAGCCAGGCCGGGCTGAGCTGGGCTCCCATCTGCTGGAGGCAGCCTCGCTAATAGGCGTGCCGGCCCCGCAGCTGCGCCCCCTGGGCCCCCAGCGGCCTCCACCACCTCCGCCCAAGCAGCCCTCCCCTCCCCTCAGCCAGCTGGGGTGTGAGCTGAGCCGCTGGGACAAAGATCTGGTGGGACAAAGGTGAGGCTGCCCGCTCTCGCTGTGCGTTCCGGCAGGTTGCCTGCTATCGTCCACAGGGCCATGAGTAGCAGGCTTGAAGGCCGACTGGAGGCCCCCTGCCTGGGGGCCTGGGCTCCCCCACCCGCCGTGTTCCTGGGGTGTTCTCCGAGAACTGTTAAGCCAGGGTCTGGCCTTTGTATGCATGAGGCTGAGGGGGAAGGAGGAGCTGCACAGCCCCTCGGGGCGCAATTAGTCTCCTGGAGTGGGGTTGATTTGAGCCCCAGCCCCACCCTCTAGCCGAGAAGTGGGGGATGTTCCCGAGCTGCCAGCTCTTCAGCTTTGAGCTCCGAGCAGAATTGGCAGGATTCTACTCTTTCATCAACCATCCATTCCGGGCCTACTGCGATTGGAGTCGGTGCAGGGCCCGGGACATTTTAAATCAGTGAGCCCCTGTCATGGAGTGGCTCCCAGTCTGGGCGGGGTCAAAGGAGGGATCCCAGGATCTTCGGCCCACCGCACACACCCCCATCCCTGAATAGCACTCCCTCCGAAGGGTGGACAGGTGGGCCAGAGGGCCCCTGAGGGGGTCTGGGCCAGGGTCCGGGTCCAGCCCCAGGCCCCAAAGCCACCTGGTCTGACTCCTGTCCTAGGCGGTGGGCCTACTCAGATGCCCCTTCCTCTGTGGTTTCTGACTGAGTCATTTTGTTTCTTAAGGTGAAAACCATACACCAGGCTGGTGGGCGTGTTCCCCCTGCTCAGCAGAGAAGCAATGCCTGGCATTTTCCTAGGTATCTTCTATTTTCTCCCACTCTCCCACTTGGTCAGGCTGGCAACCCCAGCATCCCCTCTGGGTCTTTTCACTCATTCAGCCACTTGATGATGATGGTGGCCTCCTCCTTGTCTTTATCCCAAGGCTCCAGGTCCATAGCCTCCTCATTGCTTTCTCTGCCTCACAGTTTGCCCCCTCTCCCATCCACCCTCTACATACAGTAGCTGCTGGGGGTATCTTCCTAACAACCAGGGGTGTGCCAGGCCTGCTCTCCCTCCTCTCTTCAGTCCTTCGGGACTCACCAGGATGCCTTTCCTGTTTTCAGGCAGGCTCAGGAGATAGTGTTCCCCCCTCCCTCAATGACTCCCAACACACTTCATCTCCATTTTGAATGTGCTTCCCTAGGCACAGTGCTTTCTCCCAGTAAGACATTCCTGTTTTGCATGTGGTTCTGCATCCTTCGTGCCTAATTCAGTGCCTGATGCCTTTACATGTAGATGGATGTGTGTCCGTTCAGACCGAGGAGATCCCCAGGTTTCATGGAAGAAGAAACCGGTCAGATGTCCTTCTGAGTCCCTGGCTGCAGGTTTGGTCAGTTCCAGAAAGGGCGGCATTGAGTTCCATTCATCCAGCATTCATCACTAGGATTCCCACTATATGCCACTCTGGGTCAGGCCTGCAGAAGAAAATGCCCCAAACCAAAGCAGCCCCTACCCTCAGGGAAATTCCTTCTACCCTTGGAGTAGACCAAGGAGTTGAGTGAGGGTGTAGGTAGGCATCTGTTCCTCTCTTCCCGTCTCTCTTCTCCTCCCCCTCCTTCTTCAGTGTTCTGGGTTCCCTACCAGGAGAGAGCTTTTGGGTAGCTTTGGGTCTCCCCAACTTGGTTCTTTTATAACCCATGCACTGCCTCCCAAATTTAAAGGTTGCCCCCTCCATGTTCTGGTTTGCCCTGAGGGAATGGGAGACTGGTTGAGGCAGGGAGGAGAGAAGCCTTAATCCAGTCTGTTAGCATCCCAGTTCCAGGAAGGGGAGGAGAGGTGGAGATTAGGCCAAGCGCCTGGGAGCCAACCACAACCTCCCCATTGCATCCCAGCAGCTCCCTTCAGGGAGCTGTTTGTTTCCTGAGGAACCACTGCAATTCATGAAATCAGGAGGTGTGGGAGAGTGAGGCCCCCTCTGAGAGGGAGACTATGGAATAATCTAATTATCTTCCTGATCAAATTTTGTTATTCCCCATCAAAGTGCTGCCAGGCTGCTAGGAAGGGGAGCTTCTCCAAGTTACACTGAATCCCACTGTACTACAGCTAATTATAGGAGGGTTCCACTGTAATTAACAGTAATGAACAGGAAAAGATGTGCCTTGTGTTCCAATAACACGCTTCGAGGATCATGTTTAGAAAACATCAGATTTGAACACAAAGCAGACAGACTCTTCCCTCCCCCAGCCCTTTGGGGAAGAGGACCAGCCCCTCCCTTGCCTGGGTCTCAGTCTCCCCCTTTTGGGTGCCAGGGACTGTAGATTCCTGTCTTTATTTTGGCTACATTAGAAGGCTGCTGTCCCTGGATTCTGATGCAATGAAGAGAATATTGAGAAGGAAGGCTTGCTTCTGTGCAGTTGGGGTGGGAGGGAACTGGGCAGGGGGCTCTATTTCATCCTGCTGCTTGTATTTGAAGATTTATACCTAGTGAAACACACTGTCTGTCCATTCATCTGTCTGTCCACACATCCATCTGGCCATCTGGCTGGCTGTCTCTCTGTTGGGCCCCAAGGTCTAGTGGCTGCTCTGTTGATTCAAAGACAACCTGGCCACATCACTTTGTTTGGCTTTAACACCAAGTGCTAGGGCACTTGTACTTTCCCAAGCTTGGTCTAGACCAGTGACCATGGTAAGGAGATAAAGACTGATCTGAAAGGCCCTGTGCACTGCCCTGAGTACCAGGTTTCTCTCTTAGGCTCTTCTCCAACCCACTGGGGCTTTGAGAAAGGCTTGTCTTCAGTGACCACAAAGCCCCAAGGAAGTTACCAAGTTCAGGAGGGCAAGTTGGGCCAGACTGGGCCAGAGCTGCACTTCCCAGGGGAGGAGGAAGAGAAGGCTAGAACTCCCACTCCCATGTTTGCTGCTGTGGTACTTCCAAGGAGACAGCAATCACAGATGTTTCTGTTTTCTGCTCCGTGAAGATGGGAGGTGACTTTCCTGGTAGACACTGAGAAGAAAGCTTTGGGGGGAGCCATGGGGCATGTGGTGGAAAGGACTTTCTCAGTAGAGACTCAGAATCTCTGGGCAGTATTTATTAAGAGCAGCCAATGTCCTGGCCATTGTGCTTAACCCTGGGGACCCAAATACAAGCCAAAATCAAGCCAGTCCCTGCCATCAAGGACCTTTCAGTGTAGTGGGAGAAACCAGTGCACAAAAGAAAGCTGAAAAGATGCCTTTAGAGCTTGGAACCAAGTCCAAAAAGTCAGAAGAAGAGGCAAGAGGGGAATGAAAGTTGGCCAGCCTTGGCCCCTCCTCCAAAAGGAGACTCCAGGAGGAGCTGACCCATGGGAGAAGGGGCCAGCATGGCAGAGAGATGTTCCAGGGTACAGAGGGAAGGAGCCCCCAGGTGCTGAAGAAACTTCTAGGCTACCTTACATGGCAGCCAAGATCTGGGGGCAAAGACCAGAAGGAGCTAGAGAAGAGGACCTGGTTTGGCCTCCGCTGGGGCCTCTTCCATGGGGTCCAGATGAATCTGCTTGACCCTGCTTTAGAGACATAGCAGAAGGAGAGGGCTGTGGTCTGAGAAGAGAGTGGCTTTAGGCTCCAGCCTGACCTCCACAATGGGCCAAGGAAGCCTTCAACTTGCAGAATTCCAATCCCATTTCTTCTCATCGCCACCTGTGTGACCATCTCCCTTCTGGGCCTTTGGCTCCTCCTTTCTCACTGTCCCAACTCCAAATCTAGGATATTTTGTTGTGTTTCTAATCCCTCCTTGAGAAAGTTCAGTTCAGGCCACCTTTGTAGAGGGCTGTGCCTGGATCTCTTCAGGAGAGGGCACTAGCAGAGGTCAGCCTGGAATCTCTGGGAAGTGGAGGGCCTCTCAAGTAGCAGCTTTGCTGAGACAGATTGATTGGGATCTGCACTAGAGGCCTTTTGCTTTTTCCAGGATCTGAGTCGGGCTCTCAGCTCCAGGTGCTTGCCCTCTCCCAGGCAGGTCAGCTGTGTGACAGGCATGAGGCAGATTCCTTCTATATTTACATCCACATAGTTCCATATCGGTCTCTATTTATACCCGAATCTTGCATCGGTGGAGCCAGTAAAACCCAAGTTGTTTCTCCTCCTTCTTCTCCATAGTGCGTCAGAGCTTGGGTGGCAGTTGGTGTCACTACAAAAAGAGAGAGCTGGTGGGCAGGAGCATGAGGAGAGTCACAGAATTAAACATTTCATAGCAAACCACTTTTCTCTCCCCATGTTTATTCCTGGCTGGATCCAGGCAAGGGCTCCATTGAGGGAATGCTGAAAAAGCTCAGAATGTGTGTGTATGTCTGTGTGTGAATGTGTCTGTGTGAGTTTGTATGTGTGAGTGTGTGACTGTCACTGTGTGTGTCTGTGTGTGAGTGTGTCTGTGTATGTCTGTGTATGAATGTGTGCACCTGTGTGTCTGTGAGTGTGTGCATGTGAGTGTGCATCTGTCTGTGTGAATGTGTGTGAGTGTGTCTATGTGTGTGAGTGTGTGTGTCTATGTGTGTCTGTGTCTGTGTGTGCCTGTAGGTGTATGTGTGAGTGTGTGCCTGTGTGTATGTGTGAGTATGTGACTGTCACTGTGTGTGTCTGTGTGTGAGTGTGTCTGTGTATGTCTGTGTATGAATGTGTGTACCTGTGTGTCTGTGAGTGTGTGCATGTGAGTGTGCATCTGTCTGTCTGAATGTGTGTGTGTCTATGTATGTGTGTGTATGTCTATGTGTGTATGTGTCTGTGTGTGCCTGTAGGTGTATGTGTGGGTGTGTGCCTGTGTGTATGTGTGAGTGTGTATCTGTGTGAATGTGTGTATGTGTGTGTGCCTGTGTGTGTGTCTGTGTGCCTGTGTGTGTCTGTGTGAGTATGTATGTGTGAATGGATGTGTATGTCTTTGCGTGTGTATGTTTGTGTGTGAATGTGTATGCCTGTGTGTGAGTGTGTACGTGTGAGGGTGTGGCTGTTGCTGTGTGTGTGTGTATGTGTGAGTGTGCATCTGTGTGTGTCTGTGTGTGAGTGTGTGTGTTGTAGGCTGCTTAGAATGTGTGCTCCTGGCCTGTCCATACATTCAGGTCTTCAGTTTGTCAGTCACCAGAGAGCCCCATCCCTCTTCAATAGGAATCTTCTAGTCAATAAATATTTCTTGAATTCTGGCCTCCAAGGTTATTAGGCACCAGGAGGGTGTACTACAGCTCCATCCCCCAGGTATGAAGGTGAGAACTCCTCCCCTCTGACCAAGGCAAACAAATCCATACTATCTTGGAAGTCTGAGGCTTCAAAGCAGGCTTCCTCCCTCAAGGACCTCTCCAGGGTGCTGATGGCCCTCTATCAGGCCTTTCAACTTTAGGTGGAGCCACATTGTTATGTTATGGAGAGAGATTTGTGATTTCGAGGATTAAAGAGAACTTCCATTGTGGAAGCTCCTTATTCCAATGAGGCATTGAGAAGTGACACAAGTGGCCAAGGGTCAGTCACCCAGCTGAGCTGAGCTGAACCAGAGGCAGGATGTGACCCAGGGCTCCTAGCTTTAACCACAGGGCACCATTGCCTCCTAGCAATGACTTACACACATCAGACAGTACAGCAGAGCCCCCAGCCCTCTGCAGTGAGTACCATGGGAATGGGGCCAATGGAAAGGGCAGCTCGTTCTCTAATGGTGAGAAATCAGAAAGCTGACTCTGGCCCTCAGTGGCTCCATGTCCAAAATGACGGTGCCAGTCCCTACCTTTTGGCATGGCAGGTGGGTAAGTTGCCATAAATCTATAGCAGGAAAGGCTCTTGAGAAGGAGATGGGGTTGAATGGGATTTGTAGAAATGCCTTTGGATGGGCAGTGTGCCAAGCAGGGTCTTCCATACAGAGGGCACAGTGTAGTCAAAGGCATGCAGGTGAGAGTGCATAAGACGTGCTCCCTAGAAAGGGGCCAGTTGGAGTAGGGGAGAATGTGTGAGAGTAAGAAAACACAGGGGAGCATGGAGGCTGGTGCTGAGGTGTCACTCCTCTCCAAGGGAGAGCTGCTTGCAGGGGATGGAAATCACTGCTCTGGTAGGTTGGAAGAATTCCTTTCTGGGATGGCTGGGCCTAAATGGTGCAAGGGACCTTTGGAGCTCTCAGATACTGTGATGCGGTGAAGGCCAGGTGGAGGATTTGGGACTTTGCTGAAGCATCCGAGTGGCTCAGTGGTTAGAGCGCTGGATTTGGCAGTAGGAAGTTTTATTGTTCAGGTGTTTTCTGTTGTGTCCTACTCTTTATTATCCCTTTTGGGGTTCTCTTGGCAAAGATACTAGAGTGGTTTGCCATTTCCTCTTTATTTTACAGATGAGGAAACTGAGACAAACAGGGTAAAGTGACTTGCCCAGGGTCACACAGCTAGGAAGTGTCTGAGGCCAGATCTGAATTCAGTTCTTCCTGACTCCAGGTCTGGTGCTCTGTCCACTGCCCCACCTACTTGTCCTGGTATCAAGAAGACCTGGGTGTAAGTCCAGCCTTGGGCACTCACTATCTGTGAGACCCTGACTTTTGCCTGCCTCGGTTTCCTCCCCTGTAAAATGGTGTTGTGAGGATTCAATGAGATAATGGGGATGAGGGGCTTTGCAAGCCTTAGAAATGCTGGCTGTTGTCATCATTGCTACTATTATTGTGAATAAACATTTATGAAAAATCTTCACTGTGCCAAGCATTGGGGGTACAAATAGAAGCTCTGAAAGAGCCTTAATCTCGTGAGGAGACAGTGCCTAGGGAAGCCTTCAGCTTCAAGGCTGGCAGAAGAGCTCCAGGGGCTCAGCAGCACCAGGCTGTCCTGGAGCTGGTGAAGGGCACTGGAAAGGGAGAGAGGGCTGGGCAGGGCTGGAGACTGGGCACCTCTATTGGAGAGGCAAGAGAGCTGCTTGAAGGGACATTGCCTGGGGAGGCTTCAGAAGGGATCCCAGAGGGATGCTTAGCCAAGCCAGGGGATCAACGCCCAGGGGTAAGGGATGTGACCCAACACAGAGAGGTCTATGACAGAAGTGCAGAAATGTTGTAGGAAGGCTAAAGACAAAGCCATTCCCCCATATTGGCCAGGCTTCCTGGAGCTTTGAGTGGGGGTTGAGGAATAGGACATCAATGGACAAAGATGGGAAAGGGGGGGATTTCTGAGCCAAAGCCTTGGGGTGAGGCTCATAGGTCATGCTCAGGAGCCCAAGAAGAGTGGAGAGTGGCTGGAACAGAGAATGGGCAGAAAGTAATATGAGAGCAGGCTGGGCAGGGAGGGGAGGGGGAAGCCCCAAGTTGAGGACCATTTCCACTTCCAAGAAAGGAGGGTAGTGGCGGGCAGCTGAAAGACATCTGCCTCTGTAGTCTGAGGATGTGAGTTCAAATTCTGGCTCAGGCACTTATGACCTGTGCAACTCTGGGCAAGTCTTTTCCCATTTCTGGGCCTCATTTCATCTTTAAAATTAAGGCATTGAACTTGATGATCTCTGTGGTTTCTTCTAGCTCTGAGTCTATCTATGGACCTACGAAATGGTCACTTTGCTGGATCTTCCTCCAGCTCCCAGCCAGGGGCTGTCCCCGACTCTTTTTTCTTCTCCCTCTGAGCTGTTTTACTTAGCAGCCTAATCAGCAAACACAGATGCAACTATCATCTCTGTGCAGATGAAGCTCAGATCTGCTTGTCCAGCTCTAAGCTCCCCTGACCTCCAGTCTCATGTCTCCAATAGCCTATTGGCCATCTCAAACAAGACATCCCAGAGACAGCTGAGACCGAAGAGATTCTATCAGAACTCATTATCATTTGCCCAAACCCTCTCCTGTCCTCACATCCTTGTTATGGTGGGCAGGTGGACTTACCATGTAGTTTACCCTCAGCAGCTCTGCCCCCCATTCTGCTGTCACAGCATCTTGGATTTCTGCCCTTTCTCCCCTCTGACACTGGTGTTATTAATCCATTTTGGGTCCTCATCTCCTCAAACCTGGGTGGTGGCAATGGCTGCCAGCTAGCTTCTCTGCCTCAGTTTCTCCCCATTCCAGTCTACCCTCCACTCAGCTGGCAAAGTGATCTTCCTAAAGCACAAATCTGATGCCCTAATTGCAGGGGCCACCTACTCTGTTGGACTTCCCAATGGGGCCCTTTCCTCCCTTCCTGGTCTCACTCCTCATTCACCCTCATGCCCTGCCTCTACTGTTTCTCCCCACCCCAAGTACTTTCTCTGCCTGTGCCCTATGCCAGGAGGGCTCTTCATCTCTGCCTCCTGGAGAGTTTGGAGTCTCAGCTCAAACCCCATCTTCTCCCAGAACCCTCTCCTAATCCTTCCTGACCTTAGCGCCTTCCCTTAGAGAGTAGCTCCCATTTATCCTGCCTGTACCTTGTTGGTGCCTAGCGGTTTGCACATTGTTCACCCCATTGGTATTCTGAGCACTTGGCCCAGTGCCTGGCACATAGTAGTAAACAGTTATTGACTGAGTGAGTGACCAACAGGGAGCCATTGAAGGTTTAGGGGCAGAGGAGTGAGATTCAACCTTTCCTCAGTCCCTAGTCCACACCAGATATATACCAAGCCCTTCTAAAGCTTATATTCTCATGGTGGAGGCACAGAGAAGTTCATAGTTGAGGAAATGAAAAAGGAACCTTGGGCATCAACAGTCAGCCAGTCAGTCAGCTAGCAGTGAGTATTTATTTAAACGCCTTCTTTGTGCCTGTGCTAAGTGCTGGAGATACAAAGAAAGGTGACAACACTCCCCATCCTCAAGAAGGTTCCAGTGGGTGGGGGAGGAATGGGGGGGGGGGGG
>CM053592.1:197269203-197343644 GCA_028646515.1 Pseudochirops corinnae | reverse complement strand
AGCAGCTAGGTGGCGCAGTGAATAGAGCACTGGCCCTGGAGTCAGGAGGACCTGAGTTCAAATTCCATCTCAGACACTTGACGCTTACTAGCTGTGTGACCTTGGGCAAGTCACTTAACCCCAATTGTCTTGCCTTCCTCCCCCCACAAAAAAAGATCACCAAAAAGGATGAATGACAGCTGATCTATGGAAGGCTGTGAACACCATGCCAAAGAGTGTGTATTTGATAGTGGAGGCACCGGGGAACCTCTGAAGGGTCTGAGCAGGGGAGTGATGTGATCAGACCTGTGCCTTTGCCGTCTTATTTGTTTTATTTTGGTATTTGATTGCAGGATGGATTAAAATGGGGAGAGACTAGAGGCAGGAGATGAGTTAGGAAGCTTTTATGATAGTCTGCATAATTAGGTGTGACCCTGGGCAAGTCACTTGACCCTGTTTGCCTCAGTTTCTTTATCTGTAAAATGAGTTGGAAAAGAAAATGGCTAAAACCCCTCCAGTGTCTCTGCAAGAGAACCCCAGTTGGGGCATGGAGAGTTGGACAAGACTTAAAAACAATTGAACAACAGGCAGTTAGTAATTAGCATGACCCTGATTGCAATCAAATGAGATAATATTTGCAAAGCCTTTATCACAGTGCCTGGAAAATAGTAGATACTTAATAAATGCTTGTTTCCTTCCTTCTTTTCTTCCCTCCTTCCCCCTTCTCTCCCTTCTTTCCTCTCTCCTTTTTTCTTTTCTCCCTTCCTTCCTTCCTTCCTTCCTTCCTTCCTTCCTTCCAGTGATGATGGCCTGAATCAGGGTGGCTGTTGTTTGAGTAGAGTGAAGGAAGCAGATGTTAATGACTTGATGCAGACAAGGCATGGGCAAGCTTTATGCATAAAAAGGAGGATTCTGATGGATGGATTTGAAGAGAGAGAATGGAGGCAGGAAGCTCCAGGAGGAGGCCTAGGCAAAAAGGAGCTCAGCCTTGGAAGTGCTGGTCACACTTCTCTGGGAGGGCAGGGCCAGCTGGCAGGTGGAGGGAGAGTCAAGGCTTGAGGTTAAGACCAAAGGCAGACTAGAGCCTGGATACTGTGAGAGTGAACGAGGTTGTCAGGGACAGAGTGTGGTCAAGAAATCAGGAAGGATGCTTGGCCACAGGGACAAGGTGGGAGAAGAGAGGGATTGGCAGCTTGGCGGGCTAGAAGGTTCAAGTGAAGGAATTTTAGAGTTAGGATTGCTGTTTGTAAGCAGATTGAAGAAAGTAGTGGAGAGGAAGAGACTGAAGGTTGATGGAAGGTGGGACAGATCTTCAAGAGCTTGGTGGGAAACTGGCCATAAAGAATGAGAGAGGGAGGAGAGGTGACCCCCAGGTTATATACCTTGGCAATGAAGGCAGTGGGTAAGCTGGCAGGGGAGTTGGGTTTGAGGCCCCTTGACTGGGAGGTGA
This sequence comes from Pseudochirops corinnae, assembly GCA_028646515.1. Taxonomy (NCBI): domain Eukaryota; kingdom Metazoa; phylum Chordata; class Mammalia; order Diprotodontia; family Pseudocheiridae; genus Pseudochirops; species Pseudochirops corinnae. The sequence goes on along the minus strand of CM053592.1, from coordinate 197,342,215 downwards.
TTTGGGCACAAGAGAGGAGCTGGATTCAGCAAATTCTAAGAGAGATGACATTGGCGCCCCAGAGAGAGGCTAGAGGGCAACCAGTCACTAGTGACCTAATATCTTTGAGGCCAGAAGGTGCCTTGTAGACTGCTCCATACAGCACTTCTGGACATCTGGGAGCTGGGTGGGGACAGCTCCTACCCTGAAGGACAGTTGAGATTAAAAAAGATCTCCACTGACTAGAGCTAGAATGTGGGGGCAGAAAAGTAAAAGGCAATTTAGTTGGGATAAATGTAAAATGACACTCAGGTCCAAAAAGCAACTTCAACAGAAGAAGGTAGCCAGACTTGGTGGTGATCCCTAAACTCACAAGGAGGCAGCAAAGGCCTGTTTTCAGCCTCAGGATGTGCTATGGGTCCCCTGGTCTGGTCCAAGCACCCCTGGAAGTATGGACTCAGTTCTGGGCACCACAGTCAAGGAAAGACATCCTTGAGCTCAAGGGTATCCCTCATAACAAAGAAAAAGGGACGAAAGTGCAGATCAGTGGAGCTGAGTAACACATTAACTGTGACTGGCGGGATTAAGCTCCCATAGGCCCCCACCTCTGCCAAGAAGAGAGAGAAGAGCCATTATCACTAGTCAGCATTCCATGTGGGGCTGGCTCCACTTCCGCCATCTTCATCTCCTGCTGGTTGTTTTCCTGGTTCTTCTTACTTTACATCAGTCCATCCTCATCCTCCGATGCCTCCCTGGAATCCTCATAGCCATCATCTCTTTCTTCCCCTATTTAATTTTTTTTTCCAATTTTTCAACATTTTTACTTAAAGGTTTTAGTTCCAAATTCTAACCCTCTCCCTCTCCCTCTCCCCTTCCCCTCCCTGAGATGGCAAGCAATCAGATATAGGTTATACATGTGCAATTGTGTAAAACATTTCCATGTTGGTCATTTTGTACCAGAAGACTCAAAAGAAAGGAAAGAAAGAAAGTGAAAATAGCCTCTTCAGTCTGCATTGAGCCAGTGTCGGTTCTTTCCTGGAGGCAGATGGTCGGCTTCATCCTTGGTCCTTTGGGACTGTCTTGGATCATTCATTGCATTGCTGAGAAGAGCTGAGTCACTCACAGTTAATCATTGTTACAATGTTGCTGTTACTGTGTACAACATTCTTCCGCTGGTTCTGCTCATTTCACTCTGCATCAGTTCATGTAAGTCTTCCCAGGTTTTTCTGAAATCATCCTGCTTGTAATTTCTTATAGCACAATAACATTCCATTATAATCATATACCACGGCTTGTTCAGCCATTTCCCAATGGATGGGCATTCCTTCAATTTCCAGTTCTTAGCCATTACAAAAAGAGCTGCTAAAAGTATTTTTGGACAAATAGGTCCTTTCCCCTTTTGGGGGGATATAGACCTAGCAGCGTAGTCATTGTTTCTTACACAGCGGTGAAGCCCCCAATGTTGAGGGGCCCCTTCATCAGCCCTTCCCCAGTCAGCAGATGCCTGCTTTGTTCTTCAGAACAGAACTAGAAATGACTGTAAAACCACTATGGAGAAGAACTATAAAAAGTGTTTGTATGAATATTTTCACATCTCTGGGGCCTTTCTTTTTGTCACTGACCTCTGGGGGGACAGGCCAAGCAGGGGCATCTCCAGGTCAAAGTGTATGAAGATTAGTCAGCTTTTTTTAATACTTGCAGGTTGTTTCCTGGAAGCCAGACCATTCTGCATCTCCACCAACAGGGCATGAGTGTGCCAACGATGTCTTCTTGAACCAATCTTTACAGGGCCCTATCACTTAATTATCTTTGTGTCTTGTCTCTGGGCACTTTCCCAGTCAACCCACAGCCTTCTTAAGGTGTGACCAAAGGTGGTGAGGGGGGATAGAGGAATGAAGGATGGTCTGCATCCTGACCTCCTCATGCTATTGAATCATGGGCTTCTCTGCAATAAAACCACACGCACCCCTAATATTCCCCCAAACCACCCCCTAACTTTCCTCCTTTGAGCCAGGGGACAAAACCTCAGGGAAGGTATAACCTAACCCTAACAGGTGCCCCATCCCACCCCAACTGGAGATGAAACAAGCCATTTGTCAATGGGGTGATGAAATCAGGTGCAGCAGGTTTGGAGCTCAGTGTTCTCCAGGGATACCCAGAGTAGAGTGGGGGAAGGTCAGCATCTCAGGCCCACTAGTGGGGAAAGGGAGGCAGGGGCTGTCTCATTTCTGTCCTGGTTCCTGGAGGTCTTCAAACAGAGAACAAATGGCTGTTTGTCAACTTGGTATCTTCCTGGTCAGGGCAGGGCTGGGCTGGGCCAGGCTAGATCCCACTGAGCTCCTTCTGATCCCAGGGATTTGGGAATTCTGTGCTGTAGATTCAGAATAGGCAGCAGTCCACACAGGTGTGATGCTTGAAGCCCAGACATTGCTTGTGATTTCCCCGGGTAGTTACCTAGCTGTGATTGACTGGGCAGTTGTGTCCAGGCCACACACTCTCCAGCCTCTGCAAGCTCCTGAGAGCTATCTCCCTCTTGTTGGCACCCCACATGTTCTTGGGATCCTGGGGTCTCTCTGGGGATTCAATCCTTTCCCTATCAGCACATTGAGAGAGGAGAACTCTGGCCCTGAGGAGCCAGTAAGTGGGAGCCATCATATCAGGCCTTTGGGGGCCCAGACTTTAGTCTTCTTCCCTCATTTCCCCAGCCAATTGTCTTGAAAATGAGGGGAGAAATGTGCCTCCATCAGCACAAACCACGTCTCCCTGTACAATGGGCCAAAGGAGCACAGATTGAGAGTGGGGAAAGGCCCATCTGAAGGTTTGCTGGTCTTGTGGAAATAGTAGAGCGTGGGGATGGCTTTGGAACTGGGGGTTTGGTGCCAGTGTAGCAAGAGGTCTTCAGCCAAGTGCCCCAGGGATATGTGCTTGGCAGAGGAGGAGAGCCAGGGCCCTGGATGACAGAACCAGGAGCCAATGCTCCAGCGTGTGACTGGCCACTTTCCCAGCTCTCTGCCTCAGTCTTGGGTCTGGCTGGCCTTGGGGGCAGGATGGGGTCCCAGCAGGGAAGCATTGAGGGGGTTTCCAATAGCTTTTCAGTGGTCTGAAGCACCCTAGGAGGAGGCAGAGCGCTCGTGCCAGCTCCACATCTCTCTTCCCCTGTAGGCTTCTGTTTGCTCCTCTGTGAATGGCATAGTTTGGGGGAATGATTCTCCAGGTTTCCCCTGCCTCTGTGGATCCCAGATGCCCTTTGAGGCTTTGGTCCTGGACTTGTCTGGATGTCACTCTCAGCCTATGAGCCTTTGCTGAGCTGGCTGGGGATGGTCGAGGGACTATTTGGGAAGTTCTACTTCTGACCCCAAGGTACAGCTATGAAACCCAAAGGGCAGGAATGCTCCTAAGAGATTCCCAGGGCTAGAAGCACCCCCAAAGGTTTCCAGGGCCCCATTTTCTTGGGAGGAGGGAACATGCACTTGGGGAGCCCATCTACCATTGGGCACCTGGCTGAAGTTGGGGTATAGGGGCCAGCATGAGCCAGCCTGCCCACTGGGGGCATTGACTCTCAGAAGTGGCCATGGCTGGTGATGGTTGGAGCGGGAGGGGACAATTCTAGCCCCCTGCCCATGCCTCTCCAGAGGCAGAGGAGGCTTGTTCTGTAGCTACTGCCTCTAGGGAAATAGGAGCATTCAGTGAAACCCTCCACAAATGTTGGGCAGTTGGGTGGTACAGTGGAGAGAGCCCTGGGTGTGGAGTCAGGAGTACCTGAGCTTCAATTTGGCCTCAGACACACACTAGCTGTGTGACCCTGGGCAAATCACTTTTCCCTGTTTGCCTCAGGCTCCTCAACTGTGGAATGGGAACAGTCACCAAACCTGCCTTGTGAGGACCACATTTGTAAAGTGTTTCACACAGAGCTTGGCACAGAGTAGGCACCAGGCAATGCTTGTGCCCGTCCCTATAAAGCCCTGACTGTACTCAGAGTGCCATGCGGAGCCCAGGCCTTAGGGAGCCATAGCCTAGAAAGGCAGGCCTGGGAGGGGCGGATGGCTGGGTCTGTCACCTGCCTCCAGACGGCCCTCCCTGGATGTACTGCCTGGGAGAGGTGGCGGTGGCCAGCCAGTAGTTGGAGTCCCAAGACCTGTATTCAGATCTCACTTCTGAGCATGTCCATGCTGCTTTCTGGGCCTCAGTTTCCCTATCTATAAAAAGAAGGGGCTGGAAGAGATGCTTTGAGCCCCCCCCCTGCCCCGATTCCCACAATTCTTCCTGTCCAGAGCGTCCAGGCTGGCGGCCTGAGTCAGGGCCCATCCCAGGGGTTGGTGGTGGGCCTTGGGCCTCCCCCACAGAGAGCAGACAGAGGAGACTGCCATGGGGCCTGGGCGATGAGGGGGCGCCTGCTTTCTCCCTCCTTCACCCCCTCCCTGGCTGTGGTGGCACAGTCCAGACAAAGCAGAGGATTATGCTCTCACTTGGCACAAGCCTGATTCAACACAGGCATTTGTTCCTCTGCTTCTCTGAGGCTCCCTGTGTTCTGGGCCTTAGCAGCTGGGAGCCAGGCCCTCAGCCCCCCGTGGCTTCTGAGGCCAGCGGCCCTGGGAGGAAACCAGCCCTGAGGAGGGGCCGCCCCCTGCCTTCTGCACTCGAGGACCTTTTCCTCCAGATTTTCCTCTGTTCTCTGCCCCTTACCCCTGCTAAGGGGCCCCGGGTAGAAGAGGCTGGCGGGGGCCTAGGCCTGGTTCCCTGGGCAACCCTGAGACTCCAGGACATCTTTCTCTTCCCCAGCTGCGGGCATCTCTTCCTCTTTGTCCAGCTGTCACCTCTCCTGGTGCTGCTCTAATGTTGTAGGGTTTTCAGGTTAGCCCTTCCCCCGTCTCTTGGAGGGTGGTGGGGCCACTGCTGACAACAATCAGTGTCCTATTTTACAGGTTTGGAGCCTGAGGCCCAAGGGTGGGCCAGGACTCTCTCCAAGTCATTGGGAAAACATTTTGGAGCATGTGGGTTCTTTTCCTCTTTCCCTAATCAGCTTTGTAAATAGACCAAGGAGTGGTATTGTTGTGTCAAAGGGTAGAGGTAGCTTCAACAGGAGAATCCAGAGCCATGGGCCAAGCAGGGATCCAGATGCTATTGTCCCAGGGCTGGAGGGAAGGGCTCGTTCCATTGCTGGAGTTTGTCTTTCTGACTTCCAGCATGATCTTGGCCTCCACGGAGGCTGACAAAGGCTGGCGGAGGCGTCTGGGAGGGACCCCCAGTCAATCCCTGAGTGCCAGAGTCTGATGGCACAGTGCTATGACAACCAGGCTCCCTGTCAGAGGGCTTGTGTGCCCCCAAATGTCATTGGGGCAGGGTGTGGGCATGCAGGCATTTGTATGGGGAAGATGGCTTTGAAGACCACACAGACTGAGAGCTGGGCACCCTGGATATTATTGAGCTCAGCCTAAACATTTTACATAGGAGAAAACAGGCCCAAGGAGGCCAAAAGGACCACAGCCCCACCGGGAGCCATTGGCAGAGCTGGCATTCAGGTCCTCAGACTCAAAGAGACCCTACAGTACAAGAGTAGGGGATGGGGCTTATCTGAAAAAGATCTGAGATTCTGAGTGGACAGCAAGCTCCAGATGCACAAGGGCTGGTGGATAAAGAAACTAATGCCTGTTCTCACCGGTTTGGCCCCTCTGATCAGCCCTCAGGAAGGTTTTCCTTACAGCAACCCTCCCAAGGCTCCTGGTGGCACCTCTCTGGCCTCTCTGCCTCTTCTCTTCCCTGCCTGGCCAGCCTGCACTGGTGGCTGCTGGGTCCCTGGTTCCTCAGCACCATCTGGCTCCTTTCAGGTCTGTGCCTATAGGATGCAGCTCCTGCTGAGGAGCTCAGTGCACAGTGAGGCTTCCCAGGCCGAGGTCTCTCCTGGGCTAGACAGAGACCTGGTGCCATGTGACTTGACCAGGTAGAGGGACCACTGAGCGAAGAGGTGTGTGCAGTGGCTCCTCTGGACCCACCTCAGTCAGGGCGTGACAGGCTCGTCATGAGAACACGCAGCTGATGCTCAGGGCCCTTAGTCAGGTCCATGGACTCCTTGGCTTGGCCATCCCTGAGAATTCCTTGGCTCTGTGCTCCAAGGGAGAGCAAATTGTGCAAGAGTCCCTGGAGGTTGGGTGAGCACCAGGTTCGGTCTTCCAGACAAGACCTGAGTTTGGGGCCATCATAGCTGAGGCTGGGCGGTCCCTGGGAGGGCCCTTGGGCTAGCTTATGATCTTCCTGTTTACTGTTGCTGGCCTGCAAAGCCCACCTTCTAGCTGCCCCTTCCTGGGGAACTTGTTCTCCTCAGGGGGCCCCCGGTGTGCTTCCAGCATCTTGGGAGCACCTCTGGGCTCAGTGTTTTCTGGTTGGTTCAGAAACCCTGATGAGTGTGTGTGGAGTGGAGAGCAAAGCTTTCTTCCTAACTGACCCAGAGAGTGGAGAACTCTGCTGACTCCTGGCTTGGCCAGCATGGGCAGTGCCCAGTGTCGATCTTCTTCTCTGCCCATTTAGTGCAGTCTGCAAGGTCTTATTGGCCAAAGTTGCAGATTAATTTTCACTGCCAGGACTGCAGAAGCTTCTAGACAGATGAGAGAGTCCCGTTGGGCCATGGCAGGTTGGGAACCTTCAGAAAGGTGACCATGAGCTCAGCCCTGGCCCTGCCCCCAGAGAAAGCCTTGAGTACAGTCAGCTTGGGCTCACTCTATGTAGGCCTTTGGTGTGAGTTGGGAGTGAGAGATCAGGCCGGCTGGATAGGGCAAGTCTGGCTGAGGAGGTGCAGGGGCCAGGGCAGGCAGTGCTTAGGAGGCTGAGACACCATCATGCATACAAAGCCTTGGAGAAGCTGAGGCAAAAGGAAGCACTGTGCCTGCCCTCAGGGAGCTTACATCCAGGAGCAGAAAACCACTTGCTGTGTGTGTGTGTGTGTGTGTGTGTGTGTAAGGGGCAGCAGGCAGAACGAAACACTTGGGGACTTTTAAATGGAAGGGATCTTAGTGCTTGTCTGGTCCAACGTCTTCGTTTGACAGCTGTGGAAACTGAGGCTCAGGGAGGGGAAGAAGCTGCCAGAGGTCACACAGGGAGCCGGGGGCAGAGCCAGGATTTGAAGCCAGGTGTTGGGGCTCCAGAACCAGAGATCCTGGGTGACAGGCGTGTCGGGGGCTGCTTGGCCCCACCCTGGCTCAGCCAGTGTCCTCACTGGATGGATTTGCCCTCCTCTCTCCGTTTCGTTTCGGCATAGCTGCTGCAGAGTTCTGTTGGCGTTAGCTTGGCTGGAGGCCAGCCTGCAGCCATAGGCAGCAGCCTTGCTCTGATCACACACTGGCTGGAAGGGTGGATGAGAGCTCCCCAGGCCCACTGGCCAGCCAGACTTGCCACCATTTCCCTTGGTTCAGGGTTGAGTGCTCAGCCTGGACCCCTGCACATGAGGAGACTTGCTCAACCTTGCTTCCTCTCTCCTGTGGGAGGTCTTCCTCAGAGGAGGGGCCCAGACATACCCACTAGCCCTCCTATGGTCCCTCTCTGAAAGGCTCTGGCATAAGGGGCCTGTCCTTTCACAGTCCGGTGGCTTGAGGGCCTGGGAGATCTGTCATGGCAGTTTCCCAAGAAAGCAGCTGACCCACATACCTTTCACTGCTCGTCCTTTGTCCCTAGTCTTGCTCTCTCTGTCCGAGGCCCCAGGCTCCAGGAGCCTCCACTCTGGAGTCAGGGAGGGCTCTGTACCTGCTCTCTGTGATCATTTCCCCACTTGTCTGCCCCAAGCTCCCTCAGAGAGCCTGTGTCATAGGGCTGGGGAGGCCCCTGTGTCTGCCCACCCCCTGGAACCCACCACGCTGCTTGTGGCCTCCTCTGTGCCCTCCTCTCCACCCTTCCTAGGAACCTTTAGAGGTCCCTGACCTGATCTCCATCCATTCCCTCCTTGGGCGCCCTCTCCCTCCTCACCTGCTCGCTGAAGTCTCAGAGGGAGAGTGATCTTTCCTCTCTCCCACTGGCAGGATAGGCCACACAGGAGGAGGTCAGAGCAGAACATGGTCCTTTGCAGACCCCAAAGCAGGCCAAGGGCAGCTCACTCGACAACATCCAGCTTCCTTAACCTTACTGACCAAGTGTGAGGGCCCGACTGCTCAGTGAGCTGCGCAGTCACTAGAATCAGAGCGGAGAGAGGCAGCCAGTGGCTTTGGGGAGACCTGTACCTGACCAATAACCCCCCCTGGCATGTCCCGGCTACTTATTGCAGCCTTCTATCCTCTGGGAGCTCATCATGTTCTGGGCTGGCTCCTTCCTCTTTTGGATGACTTCTTGGCCTTCTGCCTGGAGACAGCTCCTGTACCCCCACCTCACCCCCACCATGGCTTGTAGCTCTGCCGTTGGGGATTGAGCAGGGTAAAGCTGCTCCCTCTTCCAGGGGATAGCCCTTCTGGTTTGAGCCCAGCTCCTGCTCTGTCAAGTAGCCTCTTCTCCTGGCTAACCATCCCCAGCTCCTCCAATGAGTCCCTCCCCCATTCTGGCCCTCTTCTCTGTCCACATTATCAATGTCCTGAATATGTGTTGGACAGAAGCAAAGGTCGCTCTCCAATGGCCGTGGACCAGGGTGCACAGTGGGCCCTCTCCTCTGCTCAGAAAACTGCTTCTATTGATCCAATCCAAAATCCTTGAACTGGGTGGGAGGGAAGGGGATTCCTGTTAACTCACAGAGCTGATAGTCCACTTAGACCTCCAGATCTTTATCACATAAACAGTTGCCTAGGCAACTCTTTCCTCAGGCTGTGTAGCTGATTCTTAGACCCTAAGGATAAGACATCTCCTGCATCCTCTATTAAATGTCATCCCCGTTAGATGCAATTTATTCATCCAGCTAGGTGACACAGTGGCCTGGAGGACCTGAGTTCAAATCCAGCCTCAGACACTTCCTAGCTGGGTGACCCTGGGCAGGTCACTTTACCCTATTTGCCTCAGTTTCCTCATATGTAAACTGGGCTGGAGAAGGAAATGGCCAGTCCCTCCAGTGTTTCTGCCCAGAAAAGTCCAGAAAGGGTCATGACTGAACGGCACCAAAGACCACGCCTTGGGTCCTGGTTCAGGCTTCTGTTTTGTGGTATTGTTCCCATCCTCAAAGGCTCACACACAGAGGCTGGGCCAGGGAGGAGGGCTGAGCAGTCCATCAGGTGCCATTGGTTAGATGCCCACTCCAAGCCTTGGAGATACAGAGAAAGACAGAAGACAGGCCCTGCCCTCCAGGAGCTCTCCTTCAAGTGGGGAGCCCACCCCTAGGCAGGATAAATAGGCCTTATGGGGGTTGGGGGGAAATTGGGAAAGACTGCCCATGAAAGGCCAGAGTCCTGGGAGCACATGCTTGAAGCACAGGGCACAGGGGAGGGGGTCCTGGCACAGCCAATCAAAGGGATGCTTTCAGCCTGGACGAGTTTGCTGGGAGAATGGGTGAGGGGCCTTGCAGCAGCTCTGATGCATTATCTCTGTGACCAGCCCAAGCTCCCGGATCAGGAGCAGCCCCCTCCCCTTGGGGGACACCCGCACTTGCCCTAGTCAGACGCCATCCTTTGTGAGTGGGGAGCCCCTGACCTGGCTTCTGAACAGTTGGGCATTGTACCCCAAGAATAATAGTGAGACTGATCACGAATTCCCATTTTGCACATGAGAAAACTAGGGGTATGGGGTAAATGAGAGGGAGACTGGCCTCCACCCCAGGACTCACTGCCTTGCCTGCCTCCCTGCCTTCCTGGGGGTCACTGGCAGAGAGCAGACCTGCCCTCAGTTCCTCAAGCTCTGGACCAAGCGTGGCTGTGGTGTACTTGGATCTGCCTTGCTAGATTCTTGTGAAGCCTTCTGGGAGGGATGCTGGGAAGGGATTCTTGGTTGGATAGACAGGACAACTTCGGGGTCTGTGGCACGTGCCAACAAGGTTCAGATTTTAAAGTCACAAGCTCTGACTTCTAATCCAGACCCTGCCTCTCCAACCTCATGCTGGGCTAGTCCTTCCTCTCTCCATGTTCCTCAGTTTACTAGACTGGACACCTTCCGAGGTCTCTCTGAGTTCTCTTCCTGTGGTTAGCACCGAGTAACCATCGTCTTAGAACAGGGTCCTAGGCTTCCATTTGGGGGAGATGACAACTTCCTGGCATCCCTGGCCACCACTCATACCCAAGCCTTGCTTTCTCCCAAAGGCTCAGGGCCCCAGTAGAAGCTTTGAGACCCCTTCTCCAGCGGCCAGGGCCTCTGCCCACTCTGGTGCCCTCATTCTAAGCCCCAGCGGCACCTTTCCTAGTCCCGAGTATGCTCACCCAGGAGGAGCCCAGAGCCCTACCAGCTGAATCCTCTGATGCCCAGGAGGGTAAGAGGTTCCATTTGTGGAGGAGAATCTCCCGGAAAGGCCCTGGCTCCCTGCCCATCTGCCCATTGAATGGCTGAGGTGGGACACAAACCTGGGCAGGGGAGGGGCAGGCTTTTAGCAACGTTAGAACCACGGGCCTCCCTGGGCCTTCTTCAGCTCCAGTGACTGCCCCTGGCATGTGTGGGGAGCAGAGGCAGAAGGACTGTCACTGTTGCAGCCACTTACCATGGCTCTGTCCAGGGGGGTTGCTTTTCTCTGCTCTGGAGCCCTGGCGAAAACTGGCAAAAAGGATCTTTTTTCTCTGCTCCACTCAGCAGCTCAGCCGGCCTGGCTTTCGTGGTGGGTAGACTTTCTCTTCCTGCTGACTCTGCTAGGGTCCCCGGGAACTGCAGGGGCAGAGTGGGAGCTCCCGAGGAAGCCATCAAACAAACGAAGACTTGATGATATGCAGAGTGGCTGCCCTCCTTTGAGGCTGATTTTCGTCAGCCAGCCATAAGGAAGCAGTGGGAAGAAAAGAGAAGGCTCCCTGTTTGCTATTAATTCAGAATGAGTTCCAGGCCCCAGAGCTTCGGGGCCTTCTTCCTGACATTTGTCTAATGTCTCTGAGACAGCAGGCGAAGCCGTGCTGCTCCATCCACCCCACAGCTGCTGCTTCCACTGGGGTGCACGCTCCCTCAATGCTGGGCTTCCCCTCGCTTCTGTCCCACCCCTCCTGATCTCACCCCCCCCCGCCCCACCTCACCTCCCCCTCCCCATCTCCTCCCATCTCCTTCCCCCCCATCTTGCCTCCTCCCTCCCCCATTTCACCTCCCCCTGCCCCACCTCATCCCTTTTTTATCTCATCCCTCCCATCACCTCCTGTCTTGTTCCCTCTTGTTCTATCTTGGCCCATTCTCTTTCATTCCATCCCATCCTATCTTGTCCTGTTCATTCCGTCCCAACCCCAGTGCCCAGCATAGGGCCTGGCACACAACTAATTCGCACTCGATGGTCACTTGCTTGTGGTGAGGGCTGGTGAAGCTTGTGCTTGATTTCTCATCCTTCCTCCTAGGGCACAGTGCTGTGAAAAGTCATGTCTCTAAGGAAGGTCTTCCACACACAGGGAGGGCAGTGCTGGGTGCAGGCACCCCCAGAATCTTCTCCTTGGTGCCCCACTAGGTGTGATGATGCCATGTTGTTTGCCTTCCCTGCAGACTAGGCATCTGAGAAGAGGGAAGCATCCCAGAGCTGTAGCGAGAGGGAGAACGGGAAAGGTCTTCCGGGGAGAGGCCTGCCTCCCCCAAAGTCCTAGCAAGCAGGGCTCCTCCTGAGGGGAGGGACGCTGTCTCAGCTCAACTCTGCATCCTCCCCAGGGCTCGGCGCAGCCATACTCAGGAGCTAGCTGTGGGAGAGGGAAGAAGAGAGGAGAGGACAAAGAAGGGGAAAGGCCCTCGTACAGACGCTGGCTTCTTCCCAGAGCCCCTTTGAACCCATGGGCCAGGCCTCTACACTGGTCCCCTCCCCCATGATCCACGCTGACTCATCTTTTGTGAGCTCCAGAGTGGCGAAGGACGGGGCGGTCACTGCATGGCTGTGGAGGACAGAGACCTTGGCCAGCACCCTCTGGGCCATGCCCGCATTGGGGTGCTCTGAGCTGCAGTGGAGGGGAGGCCTCTGAAGGTGGCTGTGACCCCATAGCTTTTCTGAGCCCCCCTTGCTCTTGGCCCCTCAGTGGCACCAAGTGTCCCAGGTCCCCTCCTCTCTGTAGATGCTGCCACTCTTCCCTGGGTCTCCCCTTTTAGTCTCCTTTGCTGGACCTTCATCCAGTGCATGCCTGCCAAGCCTGGGCCACCCGCCGTGTTCTCCCCTGGGCCCTCTTCTCTTCTCCCTCTTCCTGATTCTCTTGGGGGTCTCACCAGCTCCCAGGAGTTATCATTTCTATGCCAATTATTCTCAGGCCTACTTAACTCAGCCCTAGCCTCTGCTGACCTTCGGCCCTGCCCCTCAAGCTGTCTCATCCACATCTTTTAGCCCAACACATCCAAAGTAACTTCTGCACTTTCTCCCAAACCCTCCCTCATTCTACCTCCTCCCACCCCTCAGGCTCCCACCCATGTGCCGTCTGAATTCCTCACCATCCTCCCCCTCCCATAGCCAGTCTATTGTCAGAGCCTGCTGATTTCACCTCTGTACCATCTCCCCAATATGCCCCCTTCTCTGCTCTGCCCCGGCCCCTACCCTGGTGCAGACCCTCATCACCCCACAACTGACCTTTGGCAATAGCTGCTGGGGGGGGGGGGTCCACCTGCCTCAGTCTCTCCCCTCTCCAGACCATCCTCCCTCAGCTGTCAAATCAATCTTTCTAAAGCCCAGGGCTGACCATGTCATGCCTGCCTTCCCCCCATTCAATCAACTCCAGGGTCACCTAAGGATCAAACAGAAACTCCTGCTCATGAACCTCCTATTCCTCCCTGGCCTCACCCAGTCCCTGGCCTCCTGGCCTCCTCTATCTTCCAGAGTGCACACTCTTCTGGCTCCCCCCCATGCCTTGAATCTTCTCCCTCCCGGGACCACTACCTGAGAGCATCCAAGTCTGAGTCAAAGCATTCTACAGGAAGCCTTTCCTGGTCTCCCTCAATCTCAGTTCCTTCCCTCTGAGATCATGTCCTGCTTTCCTGCTCTGTACTTGTGTGTCTATACCACTTTAAATGATGTCTCCTCCTTTAGACTGCAAGCTTCTTGAGGGCAGAGACTTTGGGCCTTTTTTTTATCCCTAGCATGAGCACAGTGTCTGGAGCTTAATAAACACTTGGCTAATTGGCTAATGACTGACTCAGGCCTCCTGCCTGAGTCCTGGTCTTGGGCTCCCCCCAGAAAGTTGGGGGTCCTGGGGTCACAGTGGGCTGCTTCACCCCAATAGAGAGGACAGCAAGGCTCAGAGAGGGGAGGGAGTCAGCCCAAAGTAGCCCAGGAAGAGGATGGAGGGTGCATTCCCTGCAGTATTCCCCCCAGCACCCTCCCCCCTTACACCTGAGGAGCACCGACTGATTAGCAGGCTACCCAACCTGCTGTTCCCTCTGGCCAGGCCCCCGCAGGGGATTTGGGGTTCAGAAGCTGACACTTGGAAAAGAGCCATGAGGGAGACTGGGAGATGTGGGGAGGGGGCAGGGTTTGTCTGAGGCTCAGCAGCCGATGGAGAAATCTCTCTTCCACTTGGGGCCAGAGGCTTCTTGTGGTTGGCATATTGAGTTTCAACCCTCCACCTCAAGGGGTTTATAGCTAAAAAGGAGCCGAGGGAATGGGCACAAATGGCCAGACATCAAAATCCTTCTGTCAACTCAAAATGATTTCACCAGCCCCTCACAGGGTGAGCCAAGTGCCTTCACTGGGGTCTCAGGAGGTCCTGGGCAGGCTGGGGCCAGAACCAGCCCTCCCCAGCCCTCAGAGGCCTCTGCCTGCCAGGGTTTCTGCCTAAGCCCCTTTCCGAGCCCACAGGCAGAGCCAAGGGAAAGCCTAGTTTCCTTTGCCCTCCTCCTAGGGATAGGCATGAAGCTGAGGGTCATACTCCTGGCCCTCCCCCACATTGGGTCTCAGTTCTCTCCTCAGTGAGTTCAGAAGAGTGAATTCTGCCTCCCCAAATTGTAGTCTGCTGAAACCAGACTCTTGTGGTCCAAGCCCTGGTAAGTCCTGGAGAGACTCCAGAGTAGGCTAGCTAAGTGTTTGCACACCACCCCAAGCACCAGCTCTAGGCGGGGAGTGGGGGCGGGGAGCAGGAGAGTGGAGTCCTCAGAGCAGCCAGTGGGCTTCATTGGGATTGGCCTTTGACTTGTGTGGTCGCCCCTTCCATGGAAGGAAGTCATTGACCATGGGGATCAAGGAAGGTCTGGGCGATGCTAGATGAATCTAAGATGGCCCATCCCCCAGCTCTCTGACCCCAAGGAGGGGCCAGGCCTAGAGCTATGGAACTTGGAGGGGCTCATTTCCTGGATCTCCTCTAGTCAGAACTACAGGACATACTTGTCGCTGACAGAGGACCAGATGCCAAGGGAATCCAGGAAGAAAGGCCACAGTAGAGGTCAAACAGGGCCAGGGAGTTCACCTGGTTTGGTGAGAGGACAAAGCATTCTGAGAAGCCTCATTAGCTATGGGGGGAGGGAGGGTTGGGGGCATCTCATGGGAACAGGTTGACTGGGCATTGCTACCGACCTCTCCAGCCAGGGCTGGACCCATCACCCCAGCACCTTTCTCCATCCTTCCTTCTCCCCCAGGGAGCTCCGCTGATGATGTCTAGGTCCAAAGACTTGTCTGGGACCTGGTGGAGAGGGTTTGGTTGGGACCAAGCTGGGGGCAAAGGACCAGCAGCAGAGACTTTCCATCCCCTATCCTGGGTTCCAGAGCAGAACCTCTAGGAACACTGAGCCAGGGAGAGCCTTAGCAGGCTGAGGAAGACTTCCTGCCCCTCAGTGGCCTGGGAAGCCCAGAATGGACCAATCCCAACTTCCTAGCTGGTCTCTCTCCACTTTGTCCTGTCCCAAGAGCCAACCTGAGGAAGATCCCTTGGGAGCCCTTTCTGTGGTACCTGAAGGAAAGCCTGTAGGTCCTGAGCCTCACTGAGATTCATGACCGTCCCACCATGCCTCGAACATCAGAGCAGCTCGGTGTTCACAAAGCATTTCCTCATAACAACTCTGTGAAGTAGCCAGTCCCTGCCGTGACCTCCAGGTTATGGAGCAGTAAACTGAGGCTCAGAGGGGGAAAAGTGACTTAAAGGGGTTGCACAGCACACCCAGCATGGAGTCAGGAAGACCTGAGTTCAAATCCAGCCCCAGCATGTCCTAACTGTGTGACCCTGGGCAAGCCACTTCACTCTGTTTGCCTCAATTTCCTTATCTGTTAAATAAAGAGGAAATGGCCAACCACTTCTATATCTTTGCCAAGAAAACCCCAAATGGTGTCAGGGAGAGTCAGACACGATTGAAATGGCTGAACAACAAGGGCACAGCTGGAAGGTCTGAGGCAGAATTTGAACTCAGGTCTTCTTATCTCCCAGTCAGCCGCATGGCATTGCCTCCTCCCGATGAGCTGTCCAGCGGGGCAGAGTGCTGGGCTGTCCCCAGACCTGCTTCACCGGGGGCCTCTCCAGCCCCTGTAGGAAGAGCACCCCCAAACAAGCCCTGGCGCGCCTCTGGCCCACGGAAGAGGCTGAGCAGAGGCTTCTCAGCTGGCAGCGCTAGCTCTGCAGCCTCGCAGCTCCCAGTGTGGAGGGTGGCTGAGCGCGATGACGTGTCTGTGTGGGTCTGTGGGTGAGCCGGGTCGGTGGGCTTTAGTGTGTACGCTGCCCGCATGAGCATGTGTATGTGAGTGTGTGCGTGGTCCCACCCGGAGGCGTTCACTTCTCTCCTGCCTCCCGCCCGTTGCCTCAGCTGTATGGTTAGGACTGGCCTCCGAAGTGGCGAGCGACTCCACCTCTGTTTGCCTCCGGATTCCTCCCTCTGAGAAATGGGGGCGATACTAGCACGTGGCTTGAAGGGCTATTGTGAGGAGCATTGTACTGTTGTTGGAGTGAGCAGAGCAGCGTAGAGTGCTTGTAGCAGGCCTGAAAGCTGAGCTCTCCTTGCCCTCAGGCAGCCCACAGTCCTTTCCGGAATTCGAGATTGACCCAGGGAACGTTGGCATCCCGGCCCTCAGTGGATGTGTCGAAGGGAGTGAACAAGCATTGGCTGGCATTTCGGGGGCCCAGAGACCCAGCAGACCCCAGAGCTGAGCCCCTGTGTGCCCACGTGATCCCTGAGCCACAGAATCACGGCAGGAAACCCAGAGATGGCCCCTCGGCAGCCGCCTCAACTGGCTGAGAAAGGACCTGAAAACCAGGGAGAGCAAGCAATTGGAGGCCCCTACAATGAGATCCGAGGGAGAAGATGCTTGGAGATTTTCCAGAAGAGGGAAGTGGAGCAGCACAGCTAAGGACAGGACCGGAATTCAGCTGATCTCTACGGTTACTTCTCGCCCTCAAGTCACGATCCCAAGGACAGGCCAGTTGAGGCTGCGCTGAGACTCTGAAGGACAGCCGGCCCCCAGCCCCATTCCTCACCCACGCGCGCCCTGGAGGGACGTGGGCACCCAGCCCCAGCCCCAGCACCTTGAGGATAGGAGAGTTGGATGCAGGCGCGCAGCCTGTGGGGAGGATGGGGAGGAGGATAGCGGCGGCCTTCTGCTCCTGCTTGGCTGCCTCCTCCCCAGCCTGCCGCCTGCTAAGCAGGTTCTATTATTAACTGACTCGGGGGGATTATGTCTAGAGAGACGCCGCCCACCGAGAGCCGCTGCCTTTGTTGCTGCTCTAGCACTAAACCTTGCAGGCTCTGGGCAGCCCCGGCCGGAGGAGGGCCGTCGGGCTGGTCAGCCTTAGGCTCAGGCCATCTGCCCCTTCCCGGGCTCCTGCTGGAGTCAAATGGTCCGGATGGAGCTTCAGCCCTCAAGGGCTCCGAGCGATAAGCCCTCTGTGGGAGCCTAGGGTCCCAGCCTCGCGCCCTATTGGTGACTGGGGGCCCTGCCTCGGGGACGTGGCCCCTCCTGATCCCGAGGCAGAGGGTGGAGATGAGGAACATTCCTCTTGGACCCAATCTCACCCGTCCAGGTTTTCAGCCTGGTGCTGCTCGGTCTATTTGCAGGTCTTGGGGTGGCGGGGGTGGAGATTGAGCTAGAAGCAAGCCTGTTTTAGCTGGAAGGGAAGTTGGCAACCTAACTCCCAGGAGGGGTGGGGGCGTTCGGTCCCTTGTGGCTGCCTCTGTGTCCTTGTGCCCTCCCCTCAGTGAGAGGCCCCGATAGGGCGTAGAAAGGGGTCAGATGGGGCGGGGCCAGAGGGGGGGCAGATGGGGCGGAGCCGGAGGGTAGTGACAGTGGGAGACCAGCATTTGTCTGCCATAAATCTTACAGCAAGAAGCAAGAGTCTCTCTGCTCTGTACTCCTTGACCCCCAACCCTCTTAGAAACTGGCCTGGCTTCTGCCATCCGCTCACTGTATCCCTGAGGAAAGGAGAGGTGTCAACCCCTGCCCCCCCCAGCCCTTGTTTTTGTGTAATGCCCCCCCCTTCATCTGCAATGAGAACCATCTAGTGATAAGATTAAACTGGACATTGGGGGACTTTCTAGCCCCATTGAGAGGGGACAGACCTGAGCTGGGGCAACCTGGCAAGAGGGTCAGGGCCGTGGCACCATTCAGGTTCAGTGTCTGGGCCCTGGAAATCTTCAAGGCCTCTTTTATCCCTTCTACCCCCTGCCCTCTCCTCTTCTCTACCCCACGATCCTTCCCTTCTCTCACTGTGTCTCCCCTTTCTCTCTCCCATTCTCTCTTTCTTTTCTCTTTCTCTGTCTCTCTGTCAGACAGATGACTCTTTCTGTCTCTTTCTCTTTGTCTCTATCTCACATCTCCCTTTCTTTCCCTGTCTCTTTTTCTCTGTTTTCATCTTTCCTTGCTTCTCCTCTCCCTGTCCCTCTTCTCCCTCCCTTCTTCCTCTCTGTCCCTCTTTCCCTCCTCCTTTTCTCTCTCCTTTCCTCCCTCTCCCTCCTTCCTTCTTTCTCCCTTTCTCCTACCTCTCTCACTCCACTCCCTCATCTCTCTCTCTGTGTCTCTCTGTCTCTGTCTCTCTGTTTGCATTTCTCTGTATCTTTCAGTGTGCCTCTCTGTCTCTGTGTATCTCTGTCTCTTCTCTCTGTGTGTCTCTCTGTGTCTCTCTCTTTCTCTGTCTCTGTGTCTCTCTGTGTGTTTGTGTCTGTCAGTCTCTCTCCTCTCTGTCCCAACCCTTCCCTACTCCAGAGGCCTAATGAAGTACTTCCCTCACCCCTACCCTGCCCCTTTCCTCCTGGGTCTCCTGGGGAGGCCAGCTTGGGAGGGAAGATTCTGAAAAGCATCCCAAAGGAAGCTTCTGGTGCTTGTTTGTCTAAAGGATTTTTATTTTGACATATTTAGGAAAATGTTTTCAAAATCTGATCTCTGCTTGCCATTCACAGGAGAATGTGCTTTATATTAAAAAATTATTCTTTGTGCCCTTCCTAATGAAGCACTGGGGAAGGGGTAGGAGTAGTGGGAAGGTGGGGGATGGACCTGGCCTGACCAGGGTTCTGCTGGGTCCTGAAAAAAGGAAGCCACCACCTAGGGGCAGGGGAGTCAAGGATGGGCAGGAAGAATGATGCATTTGGGGGTGAGGTGCTCATGTTTAACCTTCTTGTCACCCTCTACCTTGAGTAGATTGGGTTAAGCAGAAGCCAAACTCAGTGCTCGTAAGTTGACTGACTGGCTGATTCCACCCTTCCCGTCCTATGGGAGGGGAAAGGGAGAGAGAAGCAAGGTGACAGAGACAAGGACTAGGCCCACACCCCCTTCCAACGGAGCTGTCCAGAGCCTGACTGCCAGGGTAACCCACGGCTCATGGCTATAGATGCTTTGGAGTTTGCAAAGCCCTTCTGTCCACTCTCTCCTGGGGTTTCTGGGAAGACAGTGATGCAGGTGGTGTCCCTCATTTATTCCACAAGTACTGACTGAGTGGCTCCTCCAGACTGAAAGTTGCTGTGGAATCCCCCTTTTTCACATGAAAAAATGGAAACTCAGTAGGGATAAATGACCTGTCCATGGTCATACAGCTAGTGAGGGGGAGAGGGAATTAGGACCTAGAGCTTCTCCCTCAAAATCCTGCCCACTGGGCAGTCCTCTGCCCTAGGCTCTTTGAGTGCCCTTACCAGACTGGGCATGAACGAGAGAAGATGGTGGCTTCCAAAGGAGGCAACAGGAGCAGCTTTTCTGGGGGTTTTCATCTCTGCAGGCCACAAACATGTACAAAGCACCTACCGTGTGCCAGCCATAGCTCCAGGCACAGAGATGACAATACAAGGTCAAAAATGATGTGGGGCCAAGGAGGGGCCCAGGAAAAAAGCTTCAGGAAATCCGAGGAGGGCAGAGCGATGGATCACCTTGGCCAGTCTGGCAAGGAAAGCTCAGTGATGAGGAGCTGTCTGAATGTGTGAGGAAGAGGATGATTCTGATGGAAAGAGATGGGAGGGCGGGCTCTCCAGGTGTGGGCTGTGCTGCTCAATCCTTATGCTGAGCAAGGTTTCCCCTCCAGAGAGAATGACCTTTGTCCAGGAAATGGTGGGACAAAAATGAGTCTCAGGAGTAGATCCCCCAAGAAAAGTGAGGAGACCACAGCTGCCCTTGCTGGCTCCTGTCATCTGGCCCAGCCTTGGTGGATAGGATTGCTCTTTGGATGATTGCGAGCAGCTAGAACAATATCAAAGAACCGGAGAAGGGCAGGTGTCCCAATTCCCCGAAGGAAAGGGAAATAGAGCCTGCAAACTCCAGACCGAGGTCTTGGACATGTGGCTTTCACATGTTACTGACAGCTTTGGTTTTTAATGTCACTCTTGGTGTCTAGTTTGCCCTGTTCAGCTCCCAGGTAGCCTCTCTTTCTAACCAAGAAGAAGGAAGAAAGAATCAAACCCATGGAGCAGGTTTTCTGCATTGAAGGGTGTGTCCACCCCAAGTTCTCCCCGTAAACAAAGCAGAGAGATGTATTCTCATCTCTTTTCTTCCAGGCCATGCTTGGCCATTATCATTTCACAGAATTTTGTTGGACATGGACCATGTTTCCCTGGTTCTCTTTAGTTCAGATAACAACAATCATCATCAGTAGAAATAATGACGGTAGCTTAAGTTCATCCCTTACTTTGAATTAGTTCACATCTCCCCATGTTTCTGCAGTTTATTATTGACTTGCGTGTTTTTTAGTTCTTTGTTATGTGACTAATATGGGAATGTTTTACATGAATACACATGTATACACTACATCAGATTGCTTATTGCTGCAGGGAGGGGGAAGGGGAGAGAAGGAGGCAGAGAATTTGGAACTCCAAACTTAAAAACAACAAATATTTAAAACTGTTTTTACACCTAATTGGGGGAAAATAAAATATTATTTTCAAAAAAAGCTTTATTATGAACTTAGTCATCAGCAAACATGAACATTTCATTATACGAAATGTAGGGGGGAAATGATTATTTGGAAAACCACAAATATGTTAGGTCTGGTAATAACAAAATCCCCTAGTTTCTGCCCTCTTCTGGGCTTTTTGCATGTTTTAAGACATCGTATTGGCAGGTTCTTAGGGCATCCCCATAATTACCTACTTAGTCACTCTCACCTCCAAACAGAAGCTCTCTCTCCTTTGTCACAGATAATGATGGCCAAGTGTCTGTCCCCTCTGATCTGTGGTGGGGAGGTGGCTGCACCTCTCCTAATCTTAATCCATCAGGACCCTGGATCGCTGACTCCCTGAATCAAGCCAAGGTCTGGAGTCCCTTCTCCACCCTCTTTCCACCCTTTGTTAAAGTGCTGGTCGGAGAATGTGGAGGAAGCGGATCCAAAGCACCAGGTTGTCTCCACCCAGTCCCGGCCAGACCCAACTGGCCTCATCTCCTTTGTAGACAGTGACAGGGCCACTCTTTGACTAGGAGTTCAGAGGATGCTGGAGATAAAGCTGCCTGAGATGTTAGTGAAGCATTTGACCAAGACATTCTTTTTATCAAAAATGTAGCTTTTATTTATTTTAAGTATTTCCCGATGATATGGAAAAATTTTTGATGATAATTATTTTACCGTTTTGACTCCCAAGTTCATTCTTCTGGCCACCCCTCCCCCTTCTTGAATATTGGTTATCCATACGATATTTCCATATCTTATTTCCGTTATTTTTCCATATCAGCCATATCATCACCTATGGTGCAGAAAGAGATGGTGAGAGGCAAAAGGTGGGAGAGAGTGACAGCAGCCCACGGACAGAGGAAAGAGCAACTCATCCCCCTCTGCTTCTCCTTTCTTGGCCAAGGAGGTCATCCTTTGGGCTGGACAGCATAGACCCTGAATGGATAGTAGGGAGCTGATTGTTCTTGTCCTAGAAGAGTTTGTGTGACCTGAGCCAATCTCAGGAAGGTCATGGGAGAAGGCAGAGGTGCTGTGGGGATGACCGGAGAAGGGGAAATGTCTCTATTTCCAATAAAGTGTCATGGGCAAATTGAAATCCAATGAGCTCTGCTTACATTACTGGCATATCCTGGGACATGTCTTTCAAGAGATGGTACTTGCAGTTCTAGAAAAGGAGTGATCAAGGGGAAACCAGCTGGGTAGACCAGGTGAAGCTCATTTCCTTTTGTAGCAGGGTTACTAGTCTGGGCTCTGGACCTTACTGTACAGGGAATGCTGCTGGTGCTGATTTCTAGATTTTTGCAAAGATTTTGACAAAGGCACTTGTGTTATTCTGGAGAGAGAAGGAGAGAGAGGCAGAGAGAGAGAGAGAGAGAGAGAGAGAGAGAGAGAGAGAGAGAGAGGCAGAGAGACAGAGACAGAGACAGAGAGAGAGATGAGTCCTTTGTAATATAAATAAGAAAGCGAGAAACAAAGCAATCCAGCAAAATTCACCAAATCATCAGAGTTTTACAATATGTTCAATGTTGTCGACTCATACTACAAGACAAGTAATTGTAGCTTAGGATGTAATGGGGTGAATTTACCCATAAAATAGAAATGGATAGCAGATTAAGAATTTGAATTTGATGACATGTTGTTTTCAGGAAACATTATAAAAATGAGAGATATACACAAAGACAGAAAAAGGAAAGGAGTAGAATTTATTATGTGAAGGAAAAAAAACAGGGATAGTCATCATGATCTCAGACAAAGTTAAAGTTAGAATAGATTTAAACAAAAGTGAAAAATAGAGAAATTTTAGGGGGAGGCTAGGTGGCACAATGAACAGAGCACCAGTCCTGGAGTCAGGAGAACCTGAGTTCAGATCCGGCCTCAGACACTTAATGCTTACTAGCCACGTGACCTTGGGCAAGTCATTTGACCCCAATTGCCCTCCAAAAAGCCAAAAATAAATAGAGAAACCTCAGTGTGTGTGAGCAGTATTTTTCCGTATTGTCTGAGGCCTTTTAAAATGCCTGAGCGCACACCTGCTAAAACAATATAGGAGCCACATGACCATCAACTATAAAACACTCTTTACGTGAACAAGTTCAGATCTAAATAACTGAGGTAGTGTTTGTTGTTCATGGGCAGGTGAAGCCAATGTCATTTTAAAATGACAATTTTACATAACTAATCTATTTGTTCAATGTCATCCCAATTAAATTACTAAAGTATTGTTTTACTGAGTTAGAAAAATGATAACAAAGTTCATTTGGAAGAGGAAAAGGTCAGGACTTCAAGGAAACCAGGAAAAAAAAGATGTAAAGAAAGCAGATTCAGCAATATTAAACTTATATTAAACTCCCTTAAACTTTAAGGGAGAGCATTGTTGAAGTATAAACAGGATAATTTTGATTATTTTAAACTAAAATTTTCTTGTATAAATAAAGTTATGAAGCCAAAAATAGAAGGAATGCAAAAAATTGGGGGGAAACTTTCATAGCCAATCTCTCTCAATTAGAATACAACTGGGCTGGAATGCCCAGTGGTGTAGGTAAATGAGGAACTGGTTGATTTACAAAAATACGGAAAGACTTGGACCCATGAAGGAAGATGTTCTCCATCTTCGGAGAAACAGACAACAGGTGGAAATGAGCATAGTAAGGTCTTATATATACGTGTACGAGTGTCTATGTGTGTATGTATGTATGTGTGTATATATGTGTGTGTACATATGTACGTATGTATGCATACATAGGTATGTGTGTGTGTGTGTGTGTGTGTGTGTGTGTATATATATATATATATATATATGATTTAATTGTACCTACTCAATTGTAGCTTTCTTGAGGGTGGGGGTGTGTTTGGGAGGGGGAAAATAAAGTCAAAAGTGCACAGCAGAGAACAAAAGAAAACCTCTAAGGAATTAAAGAAAAGCTGGGCAGCTTTGGAAACTGTAGTATTTCTTCTAAAGGTTTTCTTGGAATGGAAATTTGTTGTTTATATTGAATCATCTTATGGTGGATTTTGTACATGACAATGGTTTTTATTTTCTCATTTTGTATTTAAGTTTAAAATTTTAGAAATTCCCCCCAAAAAAGAAAAGAAAAATGTTCTTGACCATAATCCCCACCTCTGTAAAGAGAGGAGGGAGCTCAATTTTCTTTTCTCTTCTTTAGAACCAATCCAGGGAGTTCTGTTTGACTCTTTCTGTTTCTGTTGCCTAGGTCTTCGGGAGTCTGTTTTCCCAGTTCTGATTGCTTCCCTCAGCATCAGTCATTCTGGGTCTCCCTGTGCCTCTCTGAGTCCTTCCCAGTCACCGTGTCTTACAGCCCAGTGATATTTGATCACATTCATGCACCACCACTCATTGGGTCGCCAAGAGCGAGCCATCTCCTTCCCTTACAATTCTTTGCTGCTGCAGAAAGCACCTCCCAAGCATGCTTTGACATCCATGACAAGCCTTTTCTCTGTCTGTGACCCCTCTAGGGCACTCACTAGGCAGTGTGAGCCCCCCAGAGCAGAATCTGGGACCCTCTCTATCTTGCTGAATTTTTATCAATGACTTGGATAGTGAATGCCAGGAATGATGTGCTCACCCACTTGGCAGACACCACAAAGAAGGAAGGGACAGCTAACTCACTGGGGAGGGAGTCAGCTTCCCGGGAAATCTTGGCAAGCTGACCCTTTGCACCAAATGTAATCAGAAGCACTTCACTAAGAATGCCATTTTCACATGGGACTCCCAAACTAGCTTCAGTAGAATAAGATAAGTGGAAGCGGGATCAGACGACAGCGCATTTGAAAAAGACCTGTGTGTTTGTGACTCAGTGTTGGACTCCATTAAGAGAAATGGTGTGCAGGAAACAGAGATGTCTGGTCTCTGCCCTGGAGCTGGGGAGGGTGTCCAGGAGTGTGTTGTGCTGAGGTGGCCTGCAGGAGTCATTCACCTTGATCTCAGCCTGACCAATGACCACTTTCCCAGAATCCCCTGCCTCAACCCTGAGACATTTTGTCTCTTCCTGGGACCAAACCAGAGTGTTCTCCACATGAACTGACACTGAGATCCAGTTGCCCCTGGTGAGCAAAGGGCCTGCCTGTCCTGAAGTCTGCTCCGGGTGGGGAAGTTGCCTGGGTGGTGGTCTCCAGGCAGAGGCTGCAAACCTCTTGCTAGGGGCTGTGTGCAGAGGATGCAGAAGTCAGAACTGGACTAGAGGCCCTTCTGGCTCAGGGAAGCCAGGATCACCCACAGCAGCCTGGACTCCGGTTCTTCCAGGGCTTGTGACTTCCTCTCTGTAGTAGAGATGGGGCTCCATTTTTGATGGCTTGTAGTGTAAGTAACAAAGGAGCTTATCTTTGTGTGCCTGGTGGGATAATGAAGTGCAGGACGTGTTTAAATCTATTGTAACTTTAACTCTGTCTCAGGAGAGCTGGGAGCAGGGCTCCCCAAAACTGGACCAAGAGGGGATGGGGTATTTCTCTCAGTCTGTCAGTATGTCCAGTCAGTCACCTGCCAAAGGAGTAGGAACAGCCAAGCGTGCGCTTAGCCCAATCCTAGTCTAGGGAGAAGAAGGGGACACTGCCAGCTGAGGGTGAGCATCCCATGTGGCCAGTGTGTCTGCACCTTTAGTCCTTTCTGTGATAGGCTCTGCAGAGTCCATGTGACCCATGGGAAGTCCCATCCCCATCCCATCCCCACATCCTTCCGCATCCCCAGCCCATTTCCTATCCCATCCCCATCCCTACTCCCTTCCTTCTCCCCTTCCCCTTCCCCAATCCCTTCCCTTTCCCCACCCCCATTCCCATCTCCATCCCCATCCCCATCCCATTGCCATACCCTTCCCTCTCCCCTTTCCCATCCTCTTACCCTTCCCCAAACCCAGAGAGATCTGAACTTTTTGGGCAGAGGGGATATTTCCCTGTGACTCCTCCTCTCCCTGTCCCCTCCCAGAAACCCTCCCTGATAATAGGCAAGTACAGTCAGACTCAGCCTGGCCATCATGGCCAGAAGCCTCATCTCCCAAGGTTTTGTGTGCCTCCCGGCAGTTCCCTTTGCCATGAGTGGTCACTGTCCTGATCAGCCTTGTGACGTCTGTGGGCATAGGGTGCCTTGGGCCCCTGGCTTTGCCCCTTCCCTGTGTCGCCTTTCTTATACGTCTCCCCACATTTCTCTGTATTCCTCATACTCCTCTCATATGGTTCCTTTGTGCTGTTTTGTTTGCCCACCCATTGCCCTATTGATGGGCTCCCTTTCCTTCCAGCTCTTTCCCACCCCAGAAAGGGGGACTCTCAGCATTTTGACCTATCTTGGCCCTTTCCCTGTCTTTTGCCTCTTTGGGATATCTTCCTGGTGGCGGTAGCACTAGATAAAAGGGTGTGGACAATTTGGGGGCTTTTCTAGAGTAGTTCTAGCATTTTTCTAGAATGCTTGGACCAGCTCACAGTGCTTCATGGCACATAAGTTTTGGGGAATCCACATTCTATCTGGTCTTCCCAGACCTGGGAGCTCAGGAGTGAGTGTGACTATACCCAGGTTACAGGTGAAGAAATAGGGGCTCAGGGAGGTGAATTACCTTGCCCAGGGTTGTACAACTAGGAAGTGTCAGAGCCAGGACTAGAACTCAGAGCACCATGCTGCTTTTCCCCAGGGTGGCTGTTGATGGCTGCTGACTGAGGATGGGAAGCAATTATCAGCCCACTGACATGGATTTAGTCTGTGCCTGCTGGGACCATCCCTGTGCCAAGCCCAGGGAAAACGTGTCAGACAAGGGCCAGCACCAGCACCAGCGGAGCTCGCACTCTGGTGAGAACCAGGACCGAGATGCGTGGAGAATCAGGAAATATCACCAGACAGGGAATGGGAGAGCTCAGGCCTCACCCTTCCAGAGAGGATTCTGGGTAGAGGAGCTGCAGTTCAGGGCTGCCTTTGCTATAGAGAATGAGAGGCCTAGAAGGCTGTGACCCAGGCAGGGCGTCCTGCAGATGGAGAGGCCGGTGTTCTTGCTCCTAAAAGCCTCAGTCATGATCAGGCAGGAACGGTCATTCACTGGACGAAGCAGAGGCATTTGACTGCCTTGTCTACCTACTGGGCACTGGGGAATCTGTGGCTCACAGGAGACAGGGAGCAGTACAGGAGGGAACCTCAGTCAGGGGTAGACCCACCTTAACGACAGTTGCTGATCTGCTGCCTGAGCTTAGCATGGGGGCAGACCAACAGCCAAGCAGGTTACTCCTGGGGCATGGGGTGCTGTTCTAGACTGACAGAGGGGTGTGTCAGAGTGGTTCAGTTGGTTGGAAGTAGGGATGACTCAGGACAAGGATGAATTAGAGCCCTTCTCTCCTTTCTGCAGAGCTGGGTGTGGCGAGGCAGCCCAGAAGCCCTATCTTAGCTAGAAGAGGGACTCAGCTGGAACCGCTGGAACCCAGTTTCTGGAGAGAGGGATGAGAAGCAATTACAAATAGACAGTTCCCTTCATTAGGGGTCTTCAAGCAGTGACTATGTGTGTTCTAAAGGGGACTCTTAATTAGGCACTGGTTGGACACTGCCAAAGCTCCTTCCACCTCAGAAATTTGAGGGTATCCCATGATGGGAACCTTGAATTCTTACCATCCAACTTTGAGACCCCCCAAATCCATGAGTACACACTGCCTCCAGGTGCCAGGTCAGCTGCTCTTGTATCAGGTTGGCTCTTTAGGGTCTGGTCTTCTGTGAGGAAGCAGAGAGAGATGTCCCAGGCATAGCTCTGTATTGCCATGACAACTCCAGATATTCTCCAGCCACAGACTCCAGGCTACCTACCTAGGGGAGCAGCCACTGCCCTGATGCCACCAGTCCTCTGAGATATGTTTGGGAGAGAGCAACCACTGCAATGACCTAACTCCAAGGACAGCCAGCTCCCCAGGGCTCCGGATTCTCCTGCTGTCTCCAACAATGCTGCAAACTTCAAGAGGAAATGTTTAGCAGCCGTGTGCCTCAGTTTCTATATCTGAAGTCAGAGAAAGTTTTAGTACCCACACAGAGTGTGATTGGCCAATAAATGAGCTGGAAGGTGCACTGTTCAGACTCTGGGCTCTGGAGCTGCCCTGGAATGTCTCCAAATGGCAACATTTTCTACAACTCCTACCTGGGGCATTCTTCCCAATGAGGCCTCGGTGGCAGCTTGTAGGAGGGAGAAGCTGCTGAGACTTTATTTTGCACTCAAACCGCTAAGTCACCCTGCTGTTGTTCTGCAGGCCACTGCAGTGACATAACATGGTGCCCGAGGCCTCTGGCCGGAGGCAGTCAGCTCAGACACAGGGGGCCTTGGATAAGGAGCCTGTCTATTCATTCCCTGAAATGTTAGAAGAGCAAGGAAGCCTAAGTAAAGACACCAGACCCAGTGAAGTTGAGCACCTCCTTCTAAGGCAGGATCTGGGAGTTGGGTCAGGGACTGAAGCTGCTGGGACAAGACCCTGGCAGGGGATGCTGAGTGGAGGGAACATTTTCTTGGCAGCTCTTGGGCTCCCCTTGGGACCCTGACAGACAGGCTGCTGAAGAGGGGAAGCTGGTAATGCCTCCCAGGAGACAAACAGGGAAGAGAGGTGTGTGAGCCTCTGCCCTCCTTCCTCCGTCAATGGCATTCCCCAGACTCTATAGGGACAGCACCCAAGCTGTAGAGTACTCAGGTCTGTGCAGCCCTAGACATAGCTATGGGGCAGAGGCCTCTGCCTCCCTAGATGGGGCAGGTCTAGAAGGGCCTCTTGGAAAGCCTCTCTTGGGAGTGCCTGGAGAGCAAGGAGAGATTGGAGGGTGTGTGGCTTGGAGCAGAGACTGTCCTTAAGGAGCCTGGAGCACTGGACCATGGGGAAGGTGCTCTATCCCTTTAAATGCTGAGTATGGATAAGACAGTTCTGCTGAGTGGACACCCAGGCCACCTCCCACCCCACGCTTCCCATCTGTGGCCTGTAACCTGTCTACAGTACAGCAGGGGCTTGGCCTGGTCTGTACACTCTGAAGTCTGCAGGGATAGCAATCCCCAATAGCTATTCCCAGGGCTTGAGCTCCATTACCCTCCTTTGTGCATTTATCCAAGCTGTGCCCTCCACCTGGAATGCCCTCTCTCAAAATCCTTGACTGAGTCCAAGCCCTGATCCCTTTCATGGTCAGGCCTCCCCCCTCCTCAGGTTCCCCTGTGTTGGATTCTCCTAGTAAACAGAATGTCATGTTCCTGTGGGCACGTCTGCTCTTGTGTTTTTGACTGCATTCAGAGCTTCAGGCACTCCTGAAGAGATGATGTTGTCCTGTAGGGGTTACCATCCCATCTTTACAAGTGGGGAAATTCAGTCTCCAGGGACTAAAGTGACTTACCCAAGATCACCCCACTGGCAGGAAGCAGGTGGCTGAATAGGAAGATGAGGGGTCACCTAGCCCCACCCCCTCATTTTATAGAGAAGGGAACTGAGGCTCCAGGCTGGGCAAGCATTTGCCCAACGTCACACAGGTGATGAGCAGGACAGCTAGACTCCAGACCCTCAACTCTTCTTTCCACTGGTTGACCAGCACTACCTTCCTTTCAGGTAGCCTGGAGGCACAGCTGGCTGGTCATTTCTGTGGAGTTAGGCCAGGTCTTCCCTGTGTGGCTGCAGACCTCCAGGAGCCTTCAGCCTCCTCCCGTGTTCCCCTGCCCCCCCCCCATGTCTGATAGCATTGGCACCAGTTTGACTGGCCCTGGCTGCCCTGGGGGCCCCCTATCTCCTGAGTCAGCTCCAACTGCCCACATCAAGGTGCCAGGAATGTTGCCGGAGCAGACCCTACAGGCGGTGAGAGAACACTGTGGAACAGTCTCCAGCATTGAGTTCCCATGGAGGCTCTGAATCTGGTCAACCAGGCAGGTCCAGAATATTGAACTGCAGAGCCAGACAGTCCAAATGCATTGGCTCCAATGGCCTGGGGTGGGTTAGGGGCTGGGGGGATGCTCCTGGTTCTCAGCCCCTACATAAGCCACAAGGAAGGAGCAACTTAGGTTGTCTGGCCAGTCCCAAGGGCTGGCTATGTCTGAGGCTCTGGGGATGTCCTCAGGAATCTGACATTCTATTTACTAGGGGAATCCTACACAGGAATCTGAGTAGGGGGAGGGCTGACCACGGAAGGAATCAGGATTTGAACTCAGCCAAGGATCCAGGAGGTGAAGCTCAGGCAGTTGTAATCTTTCCCCACATCTGAATTTTGTAAGAAAAGAGGGGTTTGTCCAGAGGAAGTCCTAGGTCAGTTAGAGTTCAGAGTGGGTCCTGGGCTGAGCCCACAGCCTGCCCTGGCCCCCACCTTGGGTCTTAGGCCAGCCCTATGTGGGGAGGCTGAAGATGTAGCCCCCAGGCAGGAGACAGGTGAGATGAGCTGCAGGAGAGGAAAGGTCCAGGCTGGATTGCTCTGGGCCCTGACTCTTCCCATCTGGGCCAGTTACATCCTGTGGCTCAGGGTGTATGCTGGAGTTAGGGGACAGAGGGACCTTGATCACCAGCCCAGGTCTCTATTGTCATAGGGTCGCGCCTTTGGAGACCCAAGAGGGCGTCTGGTCTGCCTGCCTCTCCAGGGCTGAGGCTGGTGGGGCTGTGGGGAGGGGCGCGGCTCTCAGAGTTGGGAATCTTGGGTTTGGGGGCGAACTCTCCCACTTACTTTCTGGGCCTCACCCCCTCTTTTTAAATTTTTAATTGATTTAATTTACTTTTAGTTCACAAGATTCAGTTCCACAATCCCTTCAGTTGCAAATTTTCTCCCCTCCCTCTTCCCCCTCTCCATGGCAGCTTGCAATCAAGTATAGGATCTGCAAACATTTTCACATTAGACATTAGTCTGGTTGTATAGAAGGGTTGTATCACCCCCCTCTTTTACAATGAGAAGAAGACAGGTAATGTTCAAGCTTGTCCCCAAAGCACAAAGGAAAAAATGTACCTCTCTCTCCTCTTGGAGAGGTGAGGGATGGTGGGTAAGGAATGTAGTCAGACTCAGTTGATGCATTAATTTGACTTTGAGGGTTTTTTCCTCCCTCCTGGTTGTACAGGGGAGAGGGAGGTATATATTCAGTAATGAAGGTGATGTGACAACAGAAAGAGCAATAAAACATTTTGAAAAATGTTTCCGGGGCCTCACTGCCACTGTGACCACAAAGCACAAAGGAGCCTGTGACCTGAAGCCCCTGCCAGCCTGGATGTGTCTGAGAGATGGCAGCTGTGGCATGAAGCCTCCTGCGGAGTCTAGTGGGTGGTCAGGGGAAGATCCCCTGGAGGTAGCTAGGAAGTGTCTGAAGCAGGATTTGAACTCAGGCCTCCCTGGCTCCAGGCCCAGCTGCGATTCCACCTCTGATGCTATAGTGAGGATGGACCAGAGGCCACTGAGATCCTTTGTGTCCCTGGAATTCTGTATGGGATTAGGTGAGCACCAGGTACTTTGGAGAGAGAGAGAGTGCTGATGACAAACTGGGGCAGCGGAGAAGAATCTGGACAGAATTATAACCCCCCCACCCTCCCACACACACAGTGGGTGGGCTAGTATCCTCAGCCCATTTTACAGATGAGAAAATTGGGGCCGGACTAATCTGAAGGCTATTCCCTGACTGCTGTAAAGAATGGATGAGGCCAGGCTTCTACTGGGGATGGGGAGTGGGGAGGAGAGTTTCAGGAGTGGCCCCACTTGTCCAAGAAGGGGAAGGGAGAGAGAAGAGCTGCGCATCGGAAGATGATCTGGGGAGCGGAGCCCCCTCTCCCTCCCTCCCCTCAGCTCTTTACACCATGGACAGCTCACTACCTTATGCCAGAGGGGAACTAACCCAACCCTTCCCTGCCTTGGGTTTGCTAAGAAGTCCTCTTAGCAGGGACAGCGGCTGAGTGTCCAAGCCCGAGCTGCCGGGCAGGTGGGCTGGCCCTGCTCGGTCCTGCCTCCCACTCAGAACCCGCCCTGCTCGCCGCCGCCACCTCAGCTTCTGCTGCTGCTGCTCCTGCGGCTGCTGTCCTACTTCCGCTGTCGCCGACTGGGAGGTGTCATGGACTTGAGAGCCAAGATTTGAACCCCGGTTTCTTTCAGTGAGGGAACGAAGAGGAGAGTTAACAGTCATGAAAACATGAGAGTCTCTTATTTTTCCCTTTCCGGCCCGTTCCTTAGGATTCCTGGAAATATACAAGAAATGCTGGCGGCCCGCTAGTCTGCACTGGCTTCTGGCCTGGTCTGGCCGGCCCGGGCCCCCGTGGAAGGGGGCAGTAGAGAAGCTGAAAGGCTCTTCTGGCCCCCAGAGCCCTCCACTGGGGCTCCGGGCCACTTGTGGGGGCAGGATGTTAGGAAAGCAAACAGGAACGGAGGTCCCACAACTGGACGTTAGGAACTAAGGGAGGGAATAGCTTTGAGGAGAAGGGAAGAAGGGAGCCCTGCTTAGCCCAGAGGAAGGAAGAGCGCTGGCAGCCCAGGACCCTGGTGATCTCTGGGGTATCTAGACAGGCTCCAGCCATGCCTCTGGGCACTTAGTTAGGGGGGAGGAGGGGATAAACTGCTTGGAAAAATCAGCACTGGGATGCAGGCAGCTGGGATTGTGCTGCCCCCCTGAGCCCTTGGGCCTCTCCCTCTGGCTCCAAAGGCTTCGGGGGCCCAGCCTTGGGTTAGTGACCAGTTATGTTAGAACTTAGGCCACAGGGTCACAGAGCCAGAGCTCAGAGGCCCTGAGAGCCCAGCCAGCCTCAGTGGTGCTTTACAGGGGAGGACACTGAGGCAGGCCAGAAAGAGGAAGGGACCCAGAGTTATCAAATGCAACTAGGAACAGAATTAGAATCCCTTCTACTATGTCATTAAAATAACTCTGCTTGAAGACTTCCCAGGATAGGGAGCCCACTGCCTCTCAAGGTCCTCCAGGCTACTCGCTGACCTCCTTGAACTGCTATAAAGTTTGAGTTTTTTTGCTTAGACACTGAACCTAGATTCCGCTCAGTGCAGCTCCCCCTTGTTGATCCTTGGCCTCTCGGCCCTGTCGGACCAAGCAGAATGAAGTTACTACTTCCTCAAATATTTGAAGACAATTATCCGTTACCCCCAACTCCCACCCTGCCCTCTGGGGCCACTCAATCTGCTCCAGGTTAAACATCCCTTTCCTTCAGCTGACCTCATCGGCCTGAGGGGCCCAGATTCCAGGGCAGACAAGGTGAGGATTCTATGATCCCTTTGGCATCCCAATTTCCTTCCTCTCCATTTTGTCCAGTTTATTCACATCATTTAGATTTTCAACAAAATCTTTCTTCATCAATCAATCAATCCATCACTGTTTCTTAAGCACCCACTGTCTGCCAAACACTTTGTGCTAAGCCTGGGGGACAGGCTACAGAGAGAAAGATGGGCAGTCCCTGCCCTCCAGAAGCTTACATTCTGGTGAGGAAGGTGCCTCCTACCCAGAGCAGCAGAAGCACCTGTTGAAGGCTTAAAGGGACTGAGGTTCTTAAAATGTGGTGCCCAGGTGTGCTCACTCTGTCCCGGGGCTTGGCTGACTGGCCAGAGGGCAGTGGATCCATGCTTGGATACCTGCTAGTATACCTCTAGTGATGTGCTGAAGATGGGCTAGTTTTCCTCATTAGCGTGTTTCCCCTTATATCAGCTCCAACCTGAATCCCCCAGAAACTTATTGGGGAGGAATACCAGAGTTCACATCCAGGCCCTTGAACCTCAAATCTTGCCCATAGACTTTTCTATGGGGCTTCTCTGTCAACTTGGGCTCTCTCTCAAAAGGTTTAATTAAGCTAAGTAGATTTAGCAGGACAGAGTAGCCTGGTACCCAGGGGACCAGGAGGCAGGCAGTCTGGGGGGGGGGGGTCACCTGGGACTCCCTACTCTTCTCCCTCCAGCAGTGGCTGAGTCCTCCAGGTCAGGGTAGATTCCCTCCCCTTTCATTCTTTCTTTCCTTCCTTCCTCTGTTGTCAGGATTTTCTACTCCCCAACCCAGGCACCAACACTCTTCACTCAACTCCAACCTGGCCTTTTCTACAAGGTTCTCTGGGTGCCCACATCTATTTTTGCAACCCCTTCTCTCCTTGCATGGAGGGCCCTCCCCACTCCTTGCCTACACTGAGCCTCCAAATTCTGTCCTTCAATCTTTGCTCACAATCTCTGATCAACTGCTGTCTCCAGAGCAGTCCATGACAGGCACTCTCTGTGATCTTATCACCGACTACAGTTCATGCTCTCAATTCTCTGGGTTGGACTGGGATCCCTGAAGGGAGAATTTGGGTCTGATTTGGCTTTGTGATTCTTTCTGTGTTGGCACAGGGGGCCTACAGCTGATGATCAATGAGGCCTTGATGGGGATGGGGGGGGTGGGGGGAGGGAAAAGGTGATACTGAGCAGGCCCCTAACCCACCACTGCTTCACTTAAGCCACTGTGACTAGTTTACCTGCCCATAGCTGGGCCCTACAGGGTGCCAGGCTAGTGTCATGGAGGCTTCCCTGTGTGGGCTGCACACCTGGGGCTTTCTGTGTGTGTGTGTGTGTGTGTGTGTGTGTGTGTGTGTGAGAGAGAGAGAGAGAGAGAGAGAGAGAGAGAGAGAGAGACAGAGACAGAGAGAGAGAGAGAGAGAGAGAGAGAGAGAGAGAGAGAGAGAAGGAGGGAGGGAGACAGACACACACAGGCTACCCAGGCCTGTACAGTGCCAAGGCTTGGAAGGGACATAGATATATCATCTTTTTCAAGCTCCTTCCATTACAGATGAGGTGGCCAAGGCCCAGGGAGGAGCAGTGACCTGCCTAAGGCCATCCTGTTAGTGAGAAGCAGGGTCAGAAGCTCCTTCCCTCTTTGAACCAGGAGCAGAACCTCTCCCTCCCAGCTTTGTCCTCTCCATGCAGGCAAGTGGAGGGGATGGGACTGCACTGGCTGGGGCTCCCAGACCCGTTCCTGCCCAGTTCCTGAGCCTGGCAGTGGGGGAAAGGAGGCCATGGGCCCCAGGAGGGGAGCATTCCTGCCGGGCCCAGACTCTGTACCCCATCAATAATGCCCATGTCACAGCCATTCGTGCCCAGGCATCTCCCTGGCAGGTAGGGCTGTGGCTGCTCACTCTCCAGTGCCTGTTTTGGTTTCCATGGCAATGAGCTGGCATGAATCCTGGGGCTGCCGAGATGTTCTGGACAGCCATGCTGGCTAATTTTGCAGAAGCAGGAAAGGGGGAATTCCACTTGAGACGTTTCAGGCTGTTTGCTCGGAGGCAGGACAGGGACCACAGGATCCCCGAGATAAAGCCCAGGCACCAGCTGCTTCCCCTGCCCTTCCCCAGCAGGGAGTCAAGGAAGGGGGCGTGGACTGTCCCGTTCCCTCTCATCCCATTGGCTGTGCTTTTACCCTTTGGGACACCGATGTAGTGGCCTTGATGAGACCTAATCCCCTCTTAACCTCCTGGGCTTATCTGTGACTGGCCCCAGTCCAAGAATGTGGGTGATGCCTCCCTGGGAGGGAGGCCAGCAGGGTGTCAGCTTTGTGAGCTATAGTAGCAGTTAAGAAGCAAAGAGGAAGCACCCTCACCCCACCTGAGATGTGCGCATATGAACACGTGTGAGTGTGTTTGAGTATGAACATGTGGGAGTGGGATGCGGGTATAAGTTCACTCTCATCCCCTTCTTGGACTGAGACCCCCGAGAACTCCACATGCATCCTTTCTCTTTGTCTGAGGTGTGGGGGCAGGGGCAGCAGGGTCCAAGGCAGGCTGGGCTGAGCTCATGTAGAGGTGCAGAGAGGAGGCTGGGCCTCAGCAGAGCAGGATTCTCCTCTGGAAGACCCGACGTTGGGCTCTATCTCCCCTAATCCCACACCTTCCCTCCACTGTGGGTGGGTGGGCTGGATCAGCGTCCAGGGCTGCGGCCTTGACCATGTGAGATTCTCCATCACTGGAGAAGGGCTAGTTGGGTTCAGGGGCCCCCACAATTGGCTTCTCCTGCTCCTCACGACATGTTTTAATTCCATCTAACCCACCAAGCTAGGATACAGCTTGGTATCAGTGCCCCAGAGTACAGGTGGAGCTGGGGTGGGGAGCAGAATACAATATCATTCAGGGAGAGTCCAAGCCTCAGACCTAGAAAGGGCCTCAGAGACCACTGAGTCCTGGCTCCCTCCAGGGCACCCAGGCCCTCTGAGGCGTTCTGACCCAAGTCAGCTTCTACTCAACCATACCCCTCACCCACACACAATGGACAGCTACCTCACTCATTGCAAAGTTCTTACTTCACAGAGCTGGCAGATCCCAACCTGGCAAAATTTCATTCCTTGTGATGCTCAGGGTGGGATCTGGACAGTGAGAGGAGCTGCACAGGGAAGGCCCCCCCTCCATCACAGGCCATGGCCCTAGCATTACCCAGCCATCCCAGGAGATCCCAACCATCCCCAGTGTATGGACCTATTGAGCCATTCTCCCAGTCTGGCATGAGCTTGCCTTAAGCTCCACAGGGCCCACAGGGCCCACAGCCTGAGCTGCACTTCCCTACTGTCATTTCTCACTTCCGGTGTGTTCTCCAAAGAAAATGCTGTTCGGTGATTCCTGAGCTTGTCTAGAATAACAACGTTCCACCTGGCGGTAACTTGGTCAAGGAGGTGACAAGAAGTCACTTGGCCCCAGTCACAGCAGCAAGGGGCTCACTGGTCACTTAGTCACAGCAGACAGGAGGCTCACTGGTCCCTTAGTCACAGCAGACAGGAGGCTCACTGTTCACTTTGGTCACAGCAGGCAGGAGGCTCACTGGTCACTTGGTCACAGCAGGCAGGAAACTCACTGGTCACTTGGTCACAGCAGGCAGGAAACTCACTGGTTACTTTGGTCACAGCAGGCAGGAGGCTCACTGGTCACTCGCCACATTATTAGCTTATGTGAGAGGCACAGTGGGGATGAGTTTTGCCTTTCTTTGGTCCCCAGTCCTTAGCAACACTCCTGGAACATAAGAAGGCACTTGCTAAATGCTTGGCACCTTGGCAGAGATTAGAGAAGGGTTGGAAGCCTCTGGGGGCCCTTGTATCTCTGAGAACATCGGGATTCTGATGGACTTGAGGCTGTATCTCTTGGTGTTTGGCAGACTGAAGAACAGGAGGGACTGTGAAACCTTGGGCCTGCTTGCCTGAGGAGCTCACAGCTTGACAGGATGCTGTCTTTGGTTTGAGTTGGACCATGTGGTCATGGACATTCCTTCTAGCCCTAAGATTCTAGCATCCCGAGGACCACTCTGACCAGGGAAGGTGAGATAGGGCAGGAGAGTTTATGAGCTCTGCCCTGGGGAGCTCAGTCCATGGGGGTGGCTCTGTCAAGGCACTCTAAGGAAATGCTGAAAGAGAAGGAATTCTCTCAAGGCGAGACAGATCCCTAGGACAAACTCACTGAGGAAGATGTAGAGCTGGGGTGGGCAGGATGGGTAGCATTTTGAAAGGGTCAGGAGAAAAAGGAGCATATTTCATGTGAGAAGGGCCAGGCAAAGGCCCAGAGGTGGGAATATGGCCAGTGAGTGAGGGGTGTATGAGGAGTCCAGCCTGGCTGGAGGATCAGTCCCTGGGTGGGGTTGGGGGGGTCTGGCATCTTTGGAGTTTCCAGTAATGTTGAGTACCATGCAAGAAATGAGGGAAGAGTACTTGGTTGGGGGCTGTGGAGGCTGAAGGTCCAGGCTGGCCTCAGTCCCTGCTGGAGGAAGCTATAGAAAGAAGAGAAGGGGGTGGGGAGAGTGAAGGACACAGGCTGCCTTTTCCACTCCAGTTGTCATGGAAACAGATGGTGGCTTGGCCAAATTAAAAAGGGGGTGGAGAGGGCTTTGTAAGGATCCTGGCTTGGAGTTGGAGAGCAGCCTGGCACATACCCACCCCCGCCCTCCCCCCAGCCTGTCCCCCTCTAGAGACCCCACCTCTAGCTGAGGCAGGAACAAAGGCTGAAAGCCTAGCTCAGTGCCCCCATTGTGACTGGGCATGTTGAGGACATTCCCCTGCCCCACTAGAGGAAGCCTGTCTCAGCGTCACATGACCAGGGCTAAGGTGGGAGACGCTTTTTCAACCTGGGGCCCCAGTCTGCTTTCCCTCTGGCTTCCCTCTAGAAGGCTGGTCCATTTCTCCCCTTACTGAGGAAGCAGGAGCTGGGGGCTGCCTCTATGACGGTGCAGGAGGGCTGAGTGGCCCCAGCAGCCTCCTCAAACACTCAGGAGGAGGACTGCTCTTCTCCTTCCCCTCCATCTCTGCCTCCTCCTCTCACCCTTTCTTGCTCCTTGTGACCCACTGGTCGATTATCTGGGCATGTCCTACATTCTGCATATTGGAGCCCTTCTGCTATCCCCTACGATACCAGGCCAGCCCTAGAAGTAAGGGGTAGACAGATGTAGGGACTGGCTGAGGTAGAGCCCAGCAGGCAGCCCCCAAACCTCAGCCTCCTATCAACTAGACCTGGAGCAAAGGGACCCGTCGGCTGAGGGGCAGGGGCCAAAGGACAGCTGGCCAGCACTAGCCTAGTGAGTGCTACATCTTCTGGTAAGCCCAGTCCCCTGCCCTCCCCAACCTTTGAGGTTTCTCAAGTTGGGGAGGGATTGGGGAGGGACAGGACAGAGAGGGACAGGAGCATGGTCTACTCCAGCCCAGACCAGCCCAGCCCAGCCCCTAAAACAACAGGCACATGTTTACTGGCCCAAGACTAGCCTAAGAGCAGGACAGAAGGGAAATAAGGTATTGTCAGACTGGAAGGTCACATAGTCTGGTGACACATGGTAGAGGACTTTAAGAGACAGATAGAAGGAGTCCTGTGTGATCTGTTCCTGTGTTATCCTGGAGGTGATAAGGAGCCACTGGAGCTACTGTGTGGGGGATGGAGTGGGGGGTTATATTATCAGACCTGAACTTTAGGAAAATCACTTTAATGCCTGAATGGACTGGGGGGGGAGGGGAAGGGAGAGACAAGAGGCAGGCAGATCCCTCCCCCAACAGTCCAGGCATGAGGGATGAGAGTGGGGTAGGGGGAAGTGGGGGGGGGGGGAGAAAGGGGTGCTGGATGCTAGAAATGGGATGGCTGGTTTTCCTAGATTTTATTCAAAATGTTTGGAAAAACCTTTCAGCCTCTCCTTACAGAAAAGATGGAGAAGGTCAGGCTGGAAAGTATCCCAGGGCAGTGAATCTGAAAATAGTCATGGCTGGACAGAAAGTGTTGTCTCTGATGGTCGACCATTGGACCTCGGGGAGGGAGGTATCCATCGGAGAGCCCTGGGGAGCTGCAGGGGCCTGAGCTAGTTGGCATTATCATACACATTTTACTGGCATCTTCATTTCCCAAAACGTATCTCCTCCCTCCCTCCTTCTCCTGCGGGTTCATCCTTTATAACAAATAATCAAAGCTAAGCCACATCCCAGCCAGTGATGGCATTAAATGCAGTATTTCACACCCCCAGACTGTCTCTTCAGCCCCCAGAATGAAGAGAGGGAGGAGCCTTCCAGCATGGCTTCTCTTTGAGGCCAAACTTTGTCATCAGAACAATCACTAGCACTTGTTTAATCCTCACAACCCTGGGAGGGAGGGGGTTCATTCTTCCCACTTTACAGTTGAGAAAACTGAGATAGGCAAGATAAGTGACTTGCTCAGGGTCATAGAGCTAGTATGTGTCTGCGGCTGAATTTGAACTCTGAGCCCCTTGATTCCAGATCTAGTGTTCTGTGGCATCACCTAGTGGCCACTGTCAAAACTCCTAATATTGGAGGATGTGGGGGTATTTTGTGGCTTGGCCAATGGTTTCCTATCTATGCCACTGCAGTTGTCATGTGCCCTGTTTTCTTGCCTCTGCTAACATCCCTCTGCATAAGTTCATGGATGTCTTTCCAGGCTTCTCTATTCATCACAGCACAGGAATATTCCATTACATCGATGGACCACAATCCATTTCCAGTTCTTTGCTGCCACAAAAAGTGCTGCTATAAATATGTTGGTGTGTAAGAAGCCTTCGCCTTTATCACTGACCTCCTTGGAGGTGTGCACTCTCAGGAGAGTCTGTGGGCCAGAGAGTTCCACCAGCAATGTGCGTCAGCATGTTGGCCTCTCACACTTTGCCAGCACTCACCCTGCCCACCTTTGGGCATCCTCTCCGGGGATGGTTAGGGTTCTGTATTGTACTTCTAGCTATGACTCTGATCAAGGCAGAGGCACTGTACTTGGGCATCAGTATCAGATTTGCATAGGACCCTGAGCTGAGAAGGAAAGTGGACCCATGGGATGCTAAGAGAGGGTACAGAAACAAGTGGGCTAAGGTGAAAGGTCGTAGAAACAAGTGTAAAGCCTGGCATTCAGGTTACAGAGGAGTGCCTTCACCAAAACAAGGCAAGGAGGCATAAGTAGGCAGCAGCTGGGGTGGAAACTGGACCTGGGGGTTTGAGTGGACTGAAAACTGAACACAAGTGAGCAGTGTGCTTTGGATTCTAAGAAGGGCCGAGAAGCCTCCAGCCACCTTCCCAGAGATGATGGAGTCAGGACAGGGAGATAGGGAGGGGTAGTAGTCCCCAGGTCAGAGATCATCTGGAGGACTATGCCCAGTGCTAGCAGCCCCACTTTAAGAAGGGCAAGAGATTGTCCCAGGAGAGCAACCTAGAATCAGTGTCTTATGGGTATGACATGTTTGCCCTGGAGAAGAGAAGACTCAAAGGTAATGGGAGAGCAGGTGCCTGAAGGGCACTCATGAAGAAGAAATGTTTGGCTTCTTCCCTTTGATCCTGAGGGCCGAGACCAGGAAGAATTTGGGGAAGGTGCAAAGGTTTACTGGAATGGGGGGAGGGGTTTCCTAATCATAATTAGCATTGTCCCAGAGTGGAAAGACCTCCTCAGGAAGTGGTTGGAAGGAGGGCAGGAGGGAAGGAAGGAAGGAAGGAGGGAGGGAAGGAAGGAAAGAATGGAGGGAGGGAGGAAAGAAGGAAAGAAGGAAGGAGAGAAGAAAGGAAGGAAGGAAGGAGGGAAGAAAGGAAGGAAGGAAGGAGGGAGGGAAAGAAGAAAAGAATGGAGGGAGGGGAGGAGGAAGAAGGAAGGAGGAAGAGAGGTGGGAGGGAATCAAAAGAAACCAGACTCAAAGTTCCATGAGCATCGCTTCAGTTCCACTTAGCCAACTATAGTATCACAGCACCTACTATGTGCCTGGCCCTGTGATTGGTGCAAGAGAGACAAAGACAGAAGTGAAGTCATGGTCTCCGACCTCAGAAAGCTCACCATCTATGGGAGGGTGCAGCATGTATACTGATAACTAAATTTGAGTTTGAGGTGGGAGAACAATGGAGGGGGGGAGGAGATCAAGGAAGACTTTCCAGAGGAGGTGGCACCTGAGCAGAACCTAGAAGGAAGCAGAGGCTCTGGAAGTGAGGAGA
Source organism: Pseudochirops corinnae (assembly GCA_028646515.1). Classification (NCBI taxonomy): domain Eukaryota; kingdom Metazoa; phylum Chordata; class Mammalia; order Diprotodontia; family Pseudocheiridae; genus Pseudochirops; species Pseudochirops corinnae. Next base: position 197,301,606 of record CM053592.1, on the reverse strand, counting down.
GTTCTGTTCAGGTGCAGAGGACAGTCATTCATGCAAAGGCATGGAGGTAGGAGATGGAATCATGATCCTTTCTCTATTTAGATGCATATTATCCCTGCCTAAGTGAATGACCATGTAAGGAAGCAGCTTTAAGGAGCTAGGTAGTGAAGTGGGAGGGGGCAGCACCCTAGGGAGGAAGCTGTACCACATTTCCCCAACTCTGCTTCTTCAGGACCCTGTTCCTCTCTGCATGTGCCTTGTGTCACAGACACCCCAAGACAGGCTCTGGAGAGAAAAACCCTCACTCCCTTCAGTATCTTTCTCCAGAATTCTCCCCCAACTCTGCCTCCAGTGACAGTGGGGAGCAGGGCAGATGGGTCTGGGAGCAGCACCATTAATGCTGAGGCAGGCAGAGACAGGGAGCTAAAAATAACCCCTCTCCATCCTCAGCTCCCCTGGGCCTGCCACAGCCAGCGCAGATTAGGAGGACCGGAGAGTGGATTTCTCCATGACATCAGCAGCAGCCAAAGCTGAGGTCTCCTGGTGCCCCTGGGAACAGGCCCCCTGGAGGCCCTTACCGGCTGACTGGTGGCTGGGAGGCCCCGAGGGCCAAGGCAGGCTGTAGAGAGGAGGGGGCCCAGCCAGGAGCGAGGGCTGTGGCTGGTGCAGGGGCCAGGTGCCTGTCACCAGAGGTCTGACTCCAGGCACTTTCACGAGCCAAAGAGTCAGCTTTGATTCCCCCTCCTCAACTCCCCCCACTCCATTTTGTCTGGGGCCTCCTAGATCCTTGCAGCTGAAAGGGCTCTGAAGGCTTGGCCTGGACCTCTCCTGGGCACCTCTCCCACCTTCAGTCTAATTACATATGCCCGTGTAATACGCCCTCACCCTTCCAACTAGTTAGATGCTGAGGACCAGGACCGAGTTGTTTTCCATCTCTGGCTCCTCAGCAGCTGCTAGGCAGTACAGTGGTGGAAGTGCTGGACCTGGAATCCTAAAGATCTGAGTTCAAAGCCAGCCTCAGGCCTTACTAGCTGTAAGACTCTGGGAAAGTGGATCAACTCCTAGCTGCCTCAGTTTCCTCAGCTGTAAAATGGGCATGGTAATAATAGCACCTACCTCTCAAATTTGTTGTGAGGATACAATATGTGCAGCAGGCAGCACATATTAGGCCCTTTAAGTGCCTGTTTTCTTCCTTTCTTTCTTCTCACTCTGCACACAGTAGGTGCTTGCTGTCAGCTGCTGTGTGCGGAGCTCAGCTTAGAGGGGAAAGGGCTCCTGGGGGTTGGAGGCAGCTGTTGCTGGGAAGAAGAGGCAGGGAGCTACCCCCTGGCTGTGCCCAGTGATGAGCAGGCACAAAGAAGGAGGAGATGTGGTTCTGCCTTTGAAGAGCTCCCATCTAATGAAAAAGAGCAACCAGTCTGATAATCATTCATTCCAGAAGTATCATCAGTGCCAGGACTTGGCAAACTATCAAGGACCTCAGTTTCCCCGGAAGTCAAATAAGCTCATATTATTTGTAAAATGAAGAGCTTCCCGGACAAGGGCCTCTGGGTACAGCCCCCCTGCACCTGTTGCTGCCATTGGACAGTTAGAAAGCTCTTTAGAATCTTTCATCTCCTTTGACCCTCAGGACGGAGGCAGGAAAAACGTCAGAGATTAGGACCTGTTTCTGGATTTAAAGTGTGGAGAGCCTTAGCAGCTGCCTCTAAGCCCTTCCCCATCTTTCCTCCATCCTTCTACTGGAGAGAAACCCCAACAGGAGAGGTGGGGCCACCTGCTGTGGAGGCTCTGGGCCCTGCCATTGGCCTGACCTGGGCTGGGCTGAGCTGACCTTAGAGGAGGAGGTCACGGGAATGGTGCAGGAGGTTTGCAGATGGAGCTAGGGTGAGGGCTCCTGGCCCCCACTGACTTAAGATTCCTGTGTCTCCCCATATACTGTGCCTGAGGTGAGATGCAGGCAGGGATAGGAGCTGATAAGGCCTCAGGATAGGTTGCAATCTCCAGAGATCACAACCCAAGTGGATATTGAGCAGATAAGCATTAATCTGTCCTGAGAGAAATTAATCAGGCAAAAGATGGTGATCTCCAGGCAGGGTGAGAGCCAGCTGGGGCAGGGTGACCAGTGATGGACTGGGGGAAGGGGGTGGGGGTGGGGCTGTCACTAAGCAGATCTCCAAGCTGGGATTAGAGGCTCTTTCTCTTCTGCATGGGCCTCTGAGGGCTTCTTCTTCCAATTTCTCCTGGAAATGGCTTCTCCTTTGTAATCAGTCCTCTCCACCCCCAGCTGCCTGTCTTATCTCTGTGGAGAGGGGAAGGGGGGAGAGGATGCAGCTCCCAGAGCCTCTAGGCTAAGGAGGTGGGGGGAGATGCACCATTTCTAGTAGTGCTTGGTCAGGGTCCAAGGGCCTGCCTCTGATTGTTCTTCTCTGGATGATTTCCTTTTCCTGGGCTTCCTGGTTCCTCTTGCATAAAATGAGGGGGTTTGCCCAGGCACCAACTCTGGTCTCTTCCCTCTAAGTACTGGAACAGAGCCTGGAGAGATCCAGAACCCCTGGCAGAAACCCCCTTCTTGGAGTCCTGCCTCTGGTTTGCTGTCCTGCAGAATTTCTAGGTCTCTCTCACACCCTCTCAGTCCTTTGGGGCCCTTCTGGAGTCACATTTGCTTGGCTTCTGGCTCCTTAGCTCTCCAAGGTACTGACCTAAGTTCTTACATTCTCCTTGGCCCAGAGCTCAGCCCTCTCTTCCAGGTCTGGAAGGCAAGGACCTGGGGGAAGGAAGCTCTGAAAACACCAGGTTATTAAAGCTGGAGGGGGGGAGGGGGCCCTGCTGGGAAAGTAAATTACTCCCAGCATGAACCAAAGGAGCAACACTTGTAAACTCACTGACTCTCCTGGGGAGGTAAGTGAGTGCAGGGCCATGTCTGTTGCTCACAGGGTCATGGTTTATTGCTTATACCAGATGGAGAGAAGGAAGGTGCTGACCTCTGCTACCTTCTGTCCCCCTCCTCCCTCACCCTTTGGGCTAGCTCCCCTCCTGACATTTTAGCAGACAAAAGGCATGGGATCTAGCTGGCACAGGACCTTAGAACGAGAGCTGGCAGAGACCTTTTCATTTGACAGCTGAGGAAATTGAGGCTCCATGGACTAATTCCAACCTTGTCACTTTACAGAGGAAAGAATTGAGGTCCAGAGGAAGGAGGGATTTACCCAGATACATGTGCTGAGTCAGTGGCAAGCTGGGATTGAAATGCAGGTGCTCTGTCACAGTCCCATCCCTGGCCAGAGCATGCTGGCTCTTCTCACAGCACTGAAAATGGTCAGTCCTCATTTTTGGACTTCCCTGCTAGTCAGTCAGTCAATAACCATTTATGACACAGCTTCTAGGTGCCAAACACCTTATTAAGTGCTGAGGATACGATGAAAGGCAAAATACAGTCCCTGCCTTCAAGGGGCCCACAGTCTAATGAGAAAAGCAACATGCAAACAGCTACTTACAAACCAAACATGTGCAGGGTAATCAATGAGAGGCACTAGAACTAAAGGGGACCTGGAAAGGCTTCTGGTAGAGTGGAACATGAGGGAAGCCAAGTAAGCAGGAGGCAGAGAGGAGGAGGGAGAGCATTCCAGGAAGGGGGCACAGCCCAAGGAAATGACTTTGGGAAGGAGACGAGGATCTCGTTCAAGGAATTGCAAGGGGACCCATGTCACTGAACCACAAAGGACTAGGGGTTAGGGGCAAGGGATAAGAAGACTGGAAAGATGGAGGTGGTAGGTCATGAAGGATTCTGAATGACAGAATGAATGACAAAGAGGATTTGCATTTGATCCTGGAAATGATAGGAAGCCACTGGAGTTTAGGGAGCTTTACTTTAGGAAAATCTGCTTGGCAGCTGAGTGAGGGACTGGAGTGGGGAGAGGTTTGAGGTACACAGATCAATTAGCAGCCTCCTGCAGTAGTCCAGGTGGAAGGTAGTGAGTGTTTGGGCCAGGGTCATGGCAGTGCCATCCTTCTGTCCTGCCCCCATTGGCTGGGCAAAGGGGCCCAGGAATTCCCAGCCAGGAACTTCAGGGCTTCTCCAGCAGAGCAGAAAGTTTGTTGCTGGACCCTCTTCCCCTCCTGGGTCTATGCCCCTCTTTCAGAGGGACTGTTCCCCTCCAGAAGCCGATGACTTCACTGGCCATGCCAGGGCACTACCAGACTGCCAGGAGTGTTCTGTAGCTGGGTTGCCCAGAAGGGCAGCGCCAGAGCTCCTTCCTCCTTTCTCATGATCCCCTGAAGACCTCTCATCCACCCTGATCATCTCTGCCTTGGTGGCCTGGAAAGAAGGGAGTCCTGGAGGAACTTCCTGGGAGAGGTTGGTGACTGGTTTCAGTGTTGAACACTGTGTCCAGCACATAGGAGAGGAGTGAGGATGGCACCTGTGATTGACCCCAGGTCCCAGGCTGGCTCTCTCTGCTAGACTACTCTGTCTTTCATGTGTCCAGCATGCAATCAACACATGAATGGTTTCTTTAGCTGAACCAAAGTTCTCTCCACCCTATCTGTCTCAGTCCTTCTCCCTCTGAAACCCCTTCTCTTCTGATCCTTCCTGTTTGTGTCTGTCTTCCTATCTCTTTGCCTTTGTCTTGGTCTCATTCTGCCTATCTCTGTCTCTCTCACTCTCTGCCTCTGTGTCTCTTAAAGATTCACAGGAAGGGCCTGGACTGGTCTGAAGCTGGAGGCCTGGCCTGAATCCCTCCCTCACCTCCCCCAGGCTCATTCCAATGGAGATCAGGAGCAGACTTGGCTTCTTCTCACCCATCACTTCTCTCCAAGTCATTGTCTCTGGGTTCTGACTGCTCCCATTGGAAATGTCATGTTGGCTACTTCTCAGTGATGCTCTCTCACTGAGTAATGTAGAATTTCTGAAGCAAAATGAATTTCATGGCTGGCTTGGTAAAATGCTCCCATTTTATGGGTAGATTTAATTGAACCGTTTTCTATTTAAGAAAATTGTTTTCCAGAAGGCAGGGAGGAAGGCACCCGCCATGTGGGGAGGGGGCAGAGGAAAGGAGAGCTATAGCACAAAGACAGAATATGGTCACAGGGAGGCTGATATGTGCGTGTGTCACCATGAGCGTGTGCTCATACATGTACCTAGGCTGTGTCTGGCATTCGCAAACCTCACCTTGCCACAGAAATGTCAGCTGGCTATCATCAGCATCACCACCCTTGAGGGGAGGTACACCTTGCCAGACAGGGATCCCGAAGTCCGTCATCCCCCAGAGTTCCCAGCCACGTGCTGCTGTCTGCCAGCTGCCTCCCTTCTTCTTTGTTCTCTGCCTGGAGTACATGGGAACCCCAGTTAAGGGGAGCCAAGTCGCTAATATCGCACCAGAACCCTGGCAGGGGGCCTTTTCAACCGTGCTCAGTCCAGATTCAGGGAGCCCAGACTAATATAAATGGACTTTAGATGCAGTATGATAGGTGCAATGGGCACCCCCATTGTCGCTGTCACTTACAGGGGATGACTGAAAGGCAGAAACCCCTGTCTGTGAGTCAGACCCCAAGCCCAGGTTGGTGCAGGTTAGGAGATTCCCCATCCCATTTGCCATCCTTGGCTAGCCAGGCATGAGGCCTCCTCCCAGGGGCAAAGGAAGGCCTTGTCAGGACAAACTTCAAGCTCTAGACAAGGACTTTTGACTATTTTTCAAGTGGTGAGATTAGGGGCAGGGAGAAGAAAAGAGCTGTAATATTCCCATGGAGCATGACCCCAGCACCTCAGCAAAGCAGTGGCTTTGTTCAGTGGTCCCTCTTTCCACCAAGGACAATCTCAGCCCCTTTGGGCCTCAGGGGACAATTTCCCGGGTTTCTGAACCAAGAAAATAAGGTAGCTGCAGATCATAGCTACCTTGTCCACCTCTGGCCCATCTGACAAGCCCACCCAGTTCTATGGACCCTGGGAAAGCTCACCCTCCAGGGGCACAGCCCCGAGAACCAGGAGCACAATGCCCATGAAGTAACAAGGAAAGGTATGTGGAAGGAAGGAGACTAGCTTTGGGTCTAAGGACATCTTGGTGTCTTCTGGGTCCAGAGTCAGCCTTTGACATGCCTGTGGGCTCCCAGTGCTCAGGTCCTTTGTGGACTGCTGGGCAAAGAATGTGAGTGGCCTTGGCTGTGTGTCTCCTCTCATGTCCAGGCGACTTCACACCCACAGAACCAACATGAAGCTTCTCACCCAACAGGATGCCCTCCTGGTCCAATCTCATCCATCTCCCCAAACCCAGCTCTAGTACCACAGCCTTTGAAGGTCTGTCAGTGCTCCTGACAGCCCAAGATAGCTTTTCTTGTTCCACAGATCTTCAAAGGCTCGCTTACAACTATAGGAGTAACATTACTTATCTCTGCTGTCCTTCATCCCAGGTACCTCAAATGAGAGCCAAAGCCACACTTGCATCCCATGGGGGCCATAAATAATGAGCCCCATTACCCATTCTGATGCTGTAGGGCACCCAGCCTTGTGGTGGGGGGTGTGTGTGAAGAGGAGGAGCAGAAGGCAGGGGGCTAGGGGCAAGAAGAGCCAGGGGCTATGAATGTGATGACCAGGTGATGGAGACAAGGCTCTGAGTTCAGTCCAACTCATTGAGCCTTGGTTACAGGTCACCATGTGCTGGGCCTTGAAAGGCCACAAGGAAATTGCTCCACCCTCAAAGAACCACCATCCATTGGGAGCAGGAGGGATAATCTGTCCACAGATGAGTATATATAAGTGCTTCTGGTGGTCAGAGCACTCATGAGGAGAAGGGTGTCAGGGAAGGCCTCCTGGAGAGGCTGAGCCTGGAAGACAGCTCAGAATTTCCAAAGGCAGACACAAGGAGGGAGGGCATCCCAAGCATAAAGAGCGAGCAGCCCATGCAAAGACATTGAGGTAAGAGATTAAATTGTTGGGTAGGAAGTAATGAGTTGGTGAGTTTAACTGTAGCATGGAGTGAATGAGGAGAAATCTGTGAAATCAGATTAGAAAGACCGGTTGGAGTCAGATGGTAACGGGCTCTAAAAGTCAAACCACATGGTTGAGTGAAAAATATGCTGCTTCTGGCATTGTGGGACTTTGGACAAGTCACCTTCATTTCCTACGTCTTGGCTTCTTCCTCTAGAAAAGGAGGGATTTGAGATTGATAAGAGAGATCTTGTTTGGAAGGGAAATCCCAAGCCTCGGCCCTTCCTTAGACACAGGTCAGGAGAGGGATCAGGAAGACTTAAGGCCCTAAGGAGCATTGGATCTCCTGAATGGTTGGGCCCCGTTTCACCTGAGAGGAGGAGCCATGATTTGTGGTGGTGATAATGGTGCCTGGGAGCTCCATAGCACTTGGCAAAGTCCCGAGGCTATGGAGGCCAGTTCTGCTTGTCTGTGTCTTGGGGCCCTTGAGCAGGCAGTCTGGCCTCAGTCTCTTCTCCTAAAAAGTGCTTTTCATAATTAGAGGCACCAGTTTCAGTTGGAGAAGACACAGATGTCCTATCCTCTTCCTGTCTCTGGTCACAAGCTCCCTGAAATCTAGTGGGGACCTTCCCGAGAGCCGAGGGCTCCAGGCTGGAAGTCTTGCTCAGAATGGAAAGATGCTCCTTGTGGTGTTCAACCTGTGGGAGGTTGAGGGGAGAGATAATGATGTGGGGAGGTGGTGGGCCATGTAGGATGTTGGGGGCAGGAGACTCAAAGCAGAGTGTGGAACCTCCAGAAAGGGCCATCCCCAGGGGCAGCGCCAGCCACACCAAGTGGCATTTCTGAGGCTGCCCTCTGTGCCTTTCAATCACAAAGCATCCTCTAGCTGGCTCTACAAGGCTAAAGCCTTTGGGGAAGATTTCATGGCCTCCAAAGCTGCCTGACTGCAGTAACAAGCTCAGCCTCCTGGGAGGAGGGGCCAGGGCCAGGCCCAGGGTCCAAGGGCTTCCCCTCCCTGTGTCACAGTGGTTAGCCCCAAGGATCCCTCCTCAAAATCAAGTTTTCAGATACATAAAATAAATTAAGATGACCAAGAAATCCAATTGTACTGAAATATAGTTGCCAATTTAAAAAAAAACTTTCAAGGACCCCACAGGGGTCAAGAGCCCCTGGCCTAAAGGGAGGAAACCTCCTGAGTATTTGTCTGGTAGATAAAGAATGAGCCCCAATCGGAACAGGGACTGGGGTTGCTTTAAGCCCAATTTGGGCTTAGGAACATGAAAAGATGAAGGACGGGCCTACAGATGGAGTGATGGGGACCAGGAGCCAGGCCCTTAGGCTCCCTCTCCTGTCCTTCTCTCACTGCCTTACTTATAGTGACTGGGCAAAGGAACCTTCTCCCTCCACCCTCAGGGTACTGGGTGACCAAGCCAGGGCAAGCTCCTCAGCCAGCTGGGAGCGAGGAGTCTGGGGCAAAGGGATTTTGCTCTCTGACTCTCCCTCCTGTGCCTTCCTGCCCTGGTTACTGGTGACATGGTGACCTCAGGCTCTCCCTCTCATGTGTCAAGCTGCTATGTTTGGGTGCCAGGGAAGGAACTGCAGCCCCAGCCAGCCAGCACAGCAGAGGCAGCCCGGCAGCTCCAGCCAGGGCCTGGTTCTCCAGGCCCAGTGTGTGTGAAATATTTCAGGGTTTAATTAATTTAATTTGAGAGGTACCTTCTCAGAGTGTGAACAGTTTTCTCCCAGGGGGCACCCCCTCCCTCTCTCCTGCCTGCAGCTTGTGGGTGGAGGAAGAATGAAGGGTAAGCGTGGAGACTGAGATAAGCCAGCTGGGAAGGGAGGTTTTCCCTGGCCCCTGCCTGGCGCCTGTGGTGCTTGCCCTAGCCAAAACACTGTCTTCCCTCCAGAGGTACAGGGACCCTCTGCAGCCACCTGGCCCTGAGAGAACACAGGGTCCCTCAAGGAAGACCATAGTACTGAGAGACCCCAGGCACCCAAGAGGCACCTTGACATAGGAGGAAACTGGAGAAGATTCCCAAGGGCATGTAGATCTCAGGCAGCAGAGCCAGACATGGAACCTATGTCCTCTAAATCTGCAGCTGCCTCCCATAACCCCTGAGACCCCTCTGCTGACACTAAGCTACCCTCCTCAAAGCACACATGGGGAGGAAGGAAGCTGACCTGTGCCAATGAGCCACTGGAGGGAGCCAGCGAGCCTGCAGCTCCATCCGTGTCTCATGTGTGCTCCAGGCCTGGCTGTGAGTTGCCAGAGGTCTTGGGAGCCATGGTGGTTGTGTCCTGAGGTCATTGGCCCTTGCCTATTCTTGGGTATATTGGGGTCAGAGTTCAGAAGAGTCTGCCTTCCAGTGGCAGCCCCTTTGGGAATCATTCCCTGACCACCTCCATCCTTTGAGTTCCCCAAGCTCTACTTAACTCTTTTAGATACTGACCACATTCTGTACCAGGTTCTGTTTGCAGACATCCTCTTTCCTCCTAGATTAGGTATGAGGCCCTGAAGGAGAAGGAGGAGGAGGAGGAAGAAGGGAGGAGGAGGGGGAAGAAGAGGAGGAGGAGGAGGAAGAGGAAGAGGAGGAGGAGGAAGAGGGGAGGCAGTGGCATGGGTTCTGCTTGGAACAGTCCCTCAGTGCCTTGTGCCTTGTGCCTCAGTGTACCCTTCTGTTACATGAGGAGGTCAGTGGGAAGGGGGGCACTCAAAGGTCTCTAGCTGCTCTAGCACACTTCTGTGGCCCTGCCTAGTCCCAGGAGCAGCTGGGCTCAGGATTCCCTGGCTTTGCCACCTCTGACTCACCCCATGTACAAGGCCAGATGATGGGTGCAGCCTGTGGGTTGACTTTCCCTCCCCATTCCAGGAGCTAAAGGCTGACCGCTTTGACAAGCAGCAGATGAGGCATGAGGGAGGGCCACTGGGTATGGCCCATCCAGAAGGTCAGGGACAGCTTTCGTCTCCTGTCCCCAGGCTCATTGCTCTTACCCTGGGTCCCCAAGAAGTCACCTGAGGTTGGCAGTGGTGGCTTCTATCACACCTGCTAATGTGGCCATAGGATGTTACAGCCAGAAAAAGTCTTAGGGACTGTGTGGTCCAACCAGTTGTGTTGCAGAGGGGAAACTGAGGCCCAAAGAGAGTTTGCCCAAGGCCCACAGCAGAATCAAGGTCAGACGCCACTCCTCTGGGGTGCCAGGGCAGGGTGCCTGTTTTCTGTCCTATGTCTCTGGCTCAGGAGGGAGCTGGAGCTAATGAAAAGCTTCAGACTTGAAGTCAAGGGCTCAGAATTTGGGGTCTTGGGGCCTGTCATTGTTCTTGGCTACCTGTGTTACCTTGGGCAAGTCCCTTGACCTCTCTGGGCCTCAGTTTCCCTGGCTGTCGTATGAGGGGCTGGACTGGGTGGTTTCTTGGGTCCCCTACAGCATACCTCAGGCCTCAGTTTCGTCACTTAAAAAAGAGGAGATTGGACTAAAAGAGCTCTGAGCTTCCTCTGTATTGTAACAGTCAGTGGTCAAGAGCCCCAGGTCTCCCTCAAGGGGAGACCTAGAATGGGGCCCCAGGGCTCCACACATGCCCCTTCACCCTCTGTAAAACACTAGGACCAAGTTCCCTGCAGACAAGCCTGCCTCCCTCTCTCTGTGACTGCTCCTACCTCATCCTTGCCACCGATTTCAGGGGGGCATCTGAGGCATGGGTAAACTTGCCTTCTGGGCAGATGGGGAGCAGGGCTGGGCTGGGAGGGCAGCGTGAGGGCTCCTGGACTGGGTGAGCCACTGCCCAGGCATCCACGTTTACCTTGGTTGTGAGCAGGATTGCTGCTGCTATCAGTGTGGTGCTAGGAGGGGGAGAGGGTCGGAGGCTGGACCCCACAAAACACATTTTGAAGTAAAAATATGAAATGGGGCAAGAGAGAATGGGAAAGGAGGCGAGGTCCGCCGGGGCTCTCAGCATGCTGGGAAATGCTCAAAAACATTTGCCCACCACGCTAATGATATGGATAACTAGTTGGCCCTTTGATGTGGAGGGAACATCAAAGGCATAGCCTGGCTTGTCAGAATCCTGCTGCATCCCCAGCCAGGCCCGCCAGGCTGGGGTGGGGGAGGAGGGAGGAGGCTGGCTCCCCATAATTTGGTTCTTTTCAGGGCAAGGGGGTGCACAGGGGAGGAGGAGCTGGCATATTTGATGGAGCCACAAGAGAACCTGGGAAGCAGACCTCTCCCATGGCCCCGACACTGCCAGGAGTCGCTGTGGGAGCTGGCCCCAGTCAGCTGCTTATTAAAACCCACAAGTTCCGTCTTTTCCCTCCTTGAGACTGGGGCTCTGGGATCTCCCATTCCATGAGCATCTAGAGCTGCCTCCCACACTCCAGGCTCTGGGTCAGGGAGGCAATGGCCACACAGAGATGGAAAGTGGGCCCAGGCCTCATTTCCTCTGGGCTTGGGTAGGGGGAACACAGGCCCAGCTTGCCTCTCTCTGACAACTTTAGAGTTAGGGGATCTGTACTGCCCCCACCTTTCCTCTCCTGGCCTGTTCTTGTGTGTGTGTGTGTGTGTGTGTGTGTGTGTGTGTATGTGTGTGTGTATGTGTTCATTGTCTCCTTACTTAGACTGTAAACTCCCTGAAGGCAGATTGTGTTGGACGCTTCTCCATCTCCACAAGGTAGCCAAGCCCAGGGATGAGCATGCAGTGGGCACTCAGTGAAACCTGACATATGAAGGAAAGGAGGAAAGAAGGAAGGAAGGAAGGAAGGAAGGAAGGAAGGAAGGAAGGAAGGAAGGAAGGAAGGAAGGAAGGAAGGAGGGAGGGAAGGAAGGAGGGAAGGAAGGAGGGAAGGAGGGAGGGAGGGAGGGAGTGAATGAATGAATGAGGTGGTTCCAGTTCAGGGCTGCTCAGGCCCCATAATATGTGTCCTCTCCAGCTTGGGCGGCTGTCTCCGTCTGGCTTCCTGGGGCTTTCCTTGCAGGGTGGCTGATGGCAGAGTGAGCTGGGTCTGTAGTCAGAGGCCCCTGGCTCTGAGATTCCCTTACCATACGTTCTTGGAAAAAGGCCTTTCTCATCCTCTTCCTCCATCCCTGAAGGGCTTGGCCACTCTGCTCCCTTTGAGCTCACGACCCCTAAGATGGCCCCTCCCCCTCTGGTCTGTCCCTGTCTCCTGTAGTCCCTCAAACACTTGTGCATTATACATGTTCACATACATAGAGTGGGCTCTGGTAGCTGCAGCAGGACCCCTTGGGGGGGCAGTGTATGTTCCTGCAGCCTCAGAGGTCCTGATGGCTCAGGCCAATGAGCCACATGCCCCCTGTTATCTGCCTGGCTGCCTCTGCTGGTATGCACTGAAAATGTCACTGCTTTTTCTGGTGAGGGGAGCAGATATCCTTCATGTAGCAGGCCTGTGGCCACAGTCCATGGCCCCCAGCTCTATGTCTGACAGGAAAATATACCTCTCTGTGTGTGTGTGCTGTGTGTGTGAATGTGTGTGCTGTTCATGTGTGCAGTATGTGAATATGTGTGTATGCACACATGCATGTATGTGTGCTCACATGTGCACACACACACCTTCACACAAACTGGGGAGTCCCAGTGCCTGGGACTGAGAAGTCAGCCCCCAAATAAGCCAAGTCATGTTTCTGTGACCTGGTCAGTCTGTCAGTCTCCAGGGTCACAGAATCCCAGAAGCTGAGAGCTGACCAGGACCTCAGAGCCTAGAGCTAACAGAAGATCCTTTCCACAAAGCCCCTCCTCCCATAAGTGGTCCTCCTTTGAAGGGGAGTCACCAGCTCCTTGGGCAGCCCCTTCCACATTGGGACAGCTCTAGCCATTATGGAATTTTCCTGATATCAAGACCAAACTGGCCCCTTTACCGTTCCCCCACCATGCCTCATACTGCCTTCTGGGACAAAACCAGGGAAAAAGAATCCCTCTTCCAGAAGTCAGCCTGTCAAAAACTCTAGGACCACTCTCCTGCCCTCCCTGTCTTCTCTGGCTAAACAAGTCCAGTTTCTCCTTCATAAGGTACAGACCTGGGGCCCTTCCCCATCCTGACCACCTCCTCTGGATTCTTGCCAGCTTGGCCCTATCTTTTCTAAACTGTGGCTCCCAGCACCGAGCACACCCTTCCAGGTGGGGTCTGAGCAGGGCAGAGGACAGGACAGTTGCCTCCTTCTTCCAGGAAGCTTGGTCTTTCTCCAAAGTCAGTTTCTAGTGGCCTTAGCATTCCCCCCTACCAACAACACTGTTGATGTCAAGCAGACCACTAGAATGCCAGATTTTGTTTAAATGAACAGCCTTGCCTGTAATTTACTCACTAAGTGGGTTTATGGAACCCCAGTGTGAGGCCGTGTAGCTATCTCCACTGGCTCAGTGGTAGTAAATCTGGCCCCATGTTCTGGCCCGCCAAGATCTCTGTCACTGTGATGTTTAGGCCGGCTCCAGTAGCAATTTGGGGCCCATACAATGCTGCCTCCAACAGGTTGGCCCCAGGCACAGAGGTTGTCACCTCCTCCTGGAGCTGGCTCCTGTCACTTCAGCTTCCTCTTTCAGATGGTCACCGAATGTCTCTTTCAGAATATTTTACAGAATTGTGCTCAGAACCAAAGCCAAGATGGCTACTGGTCTGCAGACTCCATTCCCTTTCCTTTAGGGGGAAAGCAGCCTATGCTGGCTATCTTTGGGGTCGCGGTTCCTCCCCTTTCTCCGCGGTACTTCAGCAATCTTGGCCAGAAACTCAGTCCCCTGGGCTGGTGGTCATATGGGCCAGGCATCCTGGGCTCTTCAGGGGCACTTGCCGCTCTCATAATCTTCCAGCTTCTCTTGAGCATCACCTTCCTATGTCCTTTCTAGTCCAAAGATCATTCTCCTTGGCAGAGAAAATAGGAACAAAATAAAAGTGGAGCCGCTTTTATCATTGTCCCACTGAGCACAGGAGTGACACGCTTAGACCTGTGTTTTAGGAATACTAATTTGGCAGCTGTGTGGAGGCCAGATTGGAGAAGGGGGGGGCAGGTGGTGGGAGAGCTGCAAGGAGGTGATTTTAGTTACCTGAGCAAGATGGGATGAAGCTGTGGACTAAGGAGAGTTGAGGGCTGGTGAATGGAGAGGAAGGGGCAGCTGCATAAGAGATGGAGGAGGTAAAATGTTCAAGTCTTGGAAACTGATTGACTAGGGAGAGAGGGTGAGGGAAGAGGCCAGGAGAGTTCCATAGTTGTGAGCTTGGGGGCTGGGAAGGGTGATGATGCCCTCACCAAACACAAGGAAATTGGTAAGTGGGAAACATGAGTTCCATATTGGATGTGTTGATTGAGTTGGAGACACTGATGGGATATGCAGGTGGACCCTTTCAGCAGGTAGGAGGTGATGAGGGACTGGAGTTCAAAAGAAAGCCAATAATTGACTGTAGCCTTGGGAGCCATCTGCAGAGTAAGGATACTTGACCCCTCAGACACTGATGAGCTCCTCAAGAGAGTGAGTGTAGAGGGCAGAGGGCAGAGCCTGCAGGAATGCCAGTACTGAGGTTAATGGTTCAGCAAAGGAGGCTTCCTAGGAGTATAGGGAGAAAGTACCATGGGAGCAGTGTCTTAAGGGAGCTTCCAGAAGTAGGGGAGAGGTGCCAGTGTCAGAAGCTGTAGAGAGGTCAAGCAGGAAGAGGAGGGAGAATAAGCCTGTGATGTCTCTCTGCTGATGGTGGGGAAGAAAATGTTTCCTTATTTCAGAGGGGGAAGGAGTAGGACGGCTATTACTCCTATCATACAGATGGATGGACAAAGGTGTATAAGCTCCTGCTTGTCTTGATTTATGGACCATGTCCCTCCCTCCTTTCATCTATTCCTCTTTGCTTCCTTCCATCCATCCATATGTCCATCCATCCAGATACCCCACTCCATTTGAATTCTTAGCTATGTTCTATCAGCCTCAGACTCAGTGACTTGTCAACACCATGGGGGCAAGCTTCCAACCCCTAGGACCCCCCATAAATCCTGCACTTGAACCCTCAACACCCAATCCCTATGGGTGATCTGTAGGAATTTCTACACACCCCACCATTCACATAGTGAGTATAGCCACACCCTCCTTAGAAGGGAGTGACAATTTCTCTAGCTCCTGAGGCCACCAGGTGCCCAGCCAGTTTTAGGATTATCCTGAATCCAGACAGAGAGGATATGGGCACTGCCAGCCTAGACCCTGCCTCCTAGCGGAGGGTGATGTATCAACATGCCAGACCTCTCCCTCCAAGCTGTGCGCAAGTGACATTGCGTGTGTGTTGGGGGGAGAGTAGGACTTGGTAGTTGGGCCAGGCCACAGCTGCTCTTTCTGGGCTTTGTCTCCATCCCCAGCCTCCCCCTGCCCAGTCCTTTTGTTGGACTGTGTGAGTGAGTGATTGGCAGGTGGGCAGGTATAGCTAGAGGGCAGATCCCTGTCCCCAGCCTGAGCAGAGGCTTCTTTGACTGTGGGGACTGCTTCCCTGGGGAAGGGGACAGCACAGAAGGCCTGCTTAGAATCCCTAATCATCTCCTCCCAGGCCTGGATCTTCCCAGCTACAGTTGGAGTCTGGCTGTCAACGGCCAAGCCCACATGACAGGTGGGAAAGGACAGTCCTCCTTGGCACACTGTCTGTCACCCCCTTGCCAGCCTTTCCCTCATTCCAGACCCAGGAATGGGGCTGGGATGAAGGGTCACCCTCAAGAGAGGACACTCCTGCTTTCTCGCAGTCCTTTGCAGACCCCAAATCCATCTGAGTAATGGACATCATTGAATTCCTGAGCACATTTGCTCAGTTGTAGGGCTTTGCCCTCAGTGACTATGTCCTAAAAATCTCTGAGCCTCCTCCTCTTGTGTCTCCCAGGAGTACATGGGCTCAGGGACTCTGGCAGATCCAGCCACGCTGGGGAGGTGGCTGACAGTGCATCCATTGTCTGAGGAATAGCCTTGCCAAGCACCCACACACACTCAGAGGTGATTGTTTTGAACACAACAACTCCTGCAGGCAGTTTGGTCCAGTGTAGAGGGCATGTGACTTGCTCCATTGGAGGCCACACCCACACCTACTCCTTGTTATCTCATTGGGTTCAGAACTGGAGGAAACCTTTGACATCACTCAGCACAACTTCCTCATAGCCACACAGGCAATAAGAGCCAGGGCCACTGTGATATGATTCCAAATATGGTGCCCTTGACACTAGCACACACTGCTGGAAGGATTAGTGGGCTGAATGACCCAGAAAGGATCTCCATGGGGGTGTTAGCCAGGAGAATCCTGCCTGCTCCACCCTTGCAGGAGCTCCCCCTTCAGACACTGGACCCTGGAGTATGTTCTTCTAAGGCTGGGTTGGCCTAGGGCTTACCCTGGTTCTGCCATATACAGGGACTTGATGTTGGGTTAGAGTGTCAAGCTGGGTATTTGTTGACTGTGTAGCATCAGTCAAGTCTCTTCCTGCCTCTGGGCTTCCGCTTTCTCTTCTGTACAATAAGGGAACCAGATTAGAGGGTCTCAAATGTGCTGGACCCTCTGCTTTTGGCTGGATTGCCCCCACACAGGTGGGAGGTTAGGAGGGAATTTCGGGGACAAGCAATCCTTCCCCTCAAAGTCAGTCTTGACAGTCTTAGGATTCTGAGTGTTTAGATTCCTAAGGAGGCATGTGTCACTGATATATCCATTGGAGGGAAAGGTTCTTGAGTAAGAGTATAGGAAAGGGGACAAGGGAAGGAAATCATCATTTATTAAGCACCTACTGTGTGCTAGGAATTATGCTAAGCTCTTTGCAAATGTCTTACTTGAGGTAGGTAGGCGCTATTGTTATCCCGACCTTATAGATGAGGGTTAGGGTTAAATGAAATGATCAGGGGTTAAGTGACTTGACCAGATTCACACAATTGATAAGTGTCTGAGGAGGGATTAGAACTCAGGTGTTCTTGACTTGGAGCCCAGCACTCTATCCAGCACCATCAGCTGCCTAGGAGAGGTAGCTTCTTCTCTGTAGTTGCCATGATAGGGTGGGTGACAACCCAACCTCAGGCCCAATGACCTAGGAAATCAACAAACATTGTGAGGCCACATGCTAGTCCCTGCTTCCTTCTTCCCTTTTTGGATAAGAAGATTTTCTCACACGTACATCTCAGTCTCTATGTCCAAATGATCCTTACTAGGTGAAATTTGTTGGGGGGGGTGGGGGAAGAACCATTTCTCAGCTTAATATCACACAAATATCAGGGAAAGGAATAGGTGATGTTTAGCCTGAAGAACAGAAGTCTCAAGGGATGTGATAAGTTGTCTTCAAGTGTTTGGGAAGGCTGGCATACGGAAGAAGGGTTATACTTGTCCTGATCTGCTCCAAAGGATGCAGTAAAGAACAATGCAAGCTTTGGAAGGATAACTTCTTGGCTTTATTTAAGAAAGAACTTTCCATCAGTTTGTGCTGTCCCAAAGTACAATAGGCTGCCTGTATCACTGGAGGTGTTGATATAGAGGCTGGTTAAGCCCTGAGGCACAATGCTTGAACCTTTTGCCCTAAGTGGGAAGATAGACCAGGAGCCCTTTGGGGTCCATTCCATCTATGAGCTCTTCTAATTGGCAACATCCTGCAGATGACAGCCTAGGATTGCTGAAGACAAGCATCTGAACCAATGCCTTCAGAGCTCTTTGGCTACTGCAGGGGGATGGATGGCAGAGAGAGCATCTCGTCTCATCATTTACCTACATTTGGAGACAACTGAGGGAATTCAGTTCAACTTCTCTTCAAAGTATTATCTGGCCTGCTCTACAAAACAAAACAAATCTGTTCCTTAGGAATCCTTCTTTAATAATTTGAGCTCAGGCTTGAAATACAAACTCCAGAACAAAGGACTAGGAACTGAATTTACTCATGGGAGTTGGAGTGCTTTTCTGTATTCAGGGGTGACTGGAGAAGGGGGAAAGAGCAAAGGTCCCTAGAGTGAGACAGAGAGAAGAACTAGACAGTAAAGGGGTAGTTTCTGACCTTTGGGGATGGCATGGTTTTGCACTGAGGAGTAAGCCTGAGGGTGTGGGTTTCTGTCCGTGGTCCCGAAATGGGACTTTTCATTCTCAGCGTACCTGCTTGTCTTTTCAGAGCTTCCTCAGCAGCAGTGACTCCTTCCTGGAGCTTACCTTATAGTCCCAGGATAGCAGTGGTCTCTTGTGAGGAATAAGAGGGACAGGGATGTTCAAGATTCATGAATACCTAGGACTATAGGATGTCAGACCTGTAAGAGACCTTGGAGGTACTCTGTTCACAGAAAAGGGAACTAAAGATCAGAGAAATGAGGAAACTTGCCCAAGGTCATACAGGAAATGAGTATCCAAGCCAAGATTTGAATCTGGACTCTCTGATTCCAGATTGAAGGCTCTTGCTACTGCTTCCCCTACCATGGCCTCTTTCCAGATTCAGTTCTTGCTTTTGACCCTCTGGCTCTGACCCCCACTCCCTCACTTCCCAAGGGCTCACTTGACTACTCCGCTGTGCCTTGCTCTATGCATGGTTATGCTGTGGGCAATAGAGGAGGAGGAACTCCAGGTTCTGGCCCAGAGGGCTCCTTGCCTGGCTCACATGGAGCCTACATACAAAGGACAATCCAGGGACTGGATGTGACAGGAAGCTAATAACAAGGCAATGGCTAATATTTCTACAGTATGTTGGAATTTGCCAGGTTATTTGTATATATGGACTCATAATCCTCACAAGAAGTGAGAGACATCAGGGGCCCCTGGAGCCATATGAGAGAGGAGACAGATTGTAAAGGGGGCAGTTCCTGACCTTTTGGGACTGGAGGCTGAAATCTAGAGGGCTTGACATTTTGCATGGAGGATGGAATACAAAATGGAGAGATGAGAAGCAAGGGAGCCAAGGAGGAATTGATTGCAATGGTCCAGGTGAGAGGAGAAAGGAGGAGAGCTAAGTGACAGCTGAGTAATTGGAAAGGAAGGGACAGAGTCAACACATTGTGGAGGTCAAGCTGACAAGACCTGGCCAGTGGTTGGACCTAGAAGGTCAGAGGGGAAAGGGAAGGAGTAATGACTCCGATTCTTTTTAGAGAGCAAGGCCTTTTAAAATCCATTTTGATTCAGTGAACCCTGTGCTTACATAGGCAGAGAATCTCAGAATTAGAAGGAACTTGATTGACTGTAAAGTTCAAACCATACCTGACCTAGAATCCTCTGGACATTGAGGGGGCAGTGGGCTTCACTTGAAGACTTTCATTTAGAGGTAGCTTATGTCTCTCTCACAGAACTCTGATTGTTAGGAAGTTCTCCTTGAATGGAGTGAAAATTGGCTCCTTTGAAACATCTCCTCACTGCTCCTAGTTCTGTCCCTGGGATCAAAGCTGGCATCTCTTCCCCAGAATGGCCTTTCAGATTCCTGAAGACAGCTTTCATGCCCACCTCCCCTGAGTCTACTCTTCTCTGGGCTAAACAGCCCTGGTTCCTTCCATTCTCCCTTCTTGTGTGACAGGATTTCAAGACCTTTCGTTATCCTCATCACCCTCTAATAAGCACCCTTGGGAATCTGATCCAGACACATTCAGCAGATGCACTTTCCAGGTGGGGCTCAAGGAGTGATCCACTATGCTGAAAGCTGGGAGAGGAACTCCAGGCTCCCATGGGACCAAGAGCCAACTGGAGTAGCCAATCACAGCCCCCAGTGATCCCAAGGGCTTTCCAGTGGTCACTAACCACCAGAGGCTATTCCTTTCTTTCTCCATGGCCCTTTTGTGAGTGCTGCCTTCAGACCTACTTCTGCTGTGACAGGATGAGCCAGCAGGGCAATGCTGAGAGATGTCTGTTGTATGCACATGATTTGGACTTGAAGCATCTCTGACACCATGATGAGTCCCACTCCCAGGGAAGAGGATTGGTGCAGATGCTGCTGGCCCCAACATCAGAGCCCAATCACCAGCTGACACAGCAACCTAAATCCCAAGTGTGAGTGTGAGCAAATGAGAGAGGAATCCAGCAGGAAAAGGGACCTTGTCAGGCTGCAAGAAGTTGTTACTCTGTCCCAGTGGGGAGGCTCATGGACAAAGAGGTGGACAGGAGTTCACTTTTGCACCCATGTTAAATTAATGTCTCCTTTTTCCAAGGTCCTCTTTCCAGCTTGTCTTCCACTAGGCATGTGGTTCAGGGAGAGGGAGAGAGGAGAGAGACAGAGAGAGGAAGACAGAGAGAGAGAGAGAGAGAGGTAGGGAGGGAGGGAGGGAGGAGGGGGAGGGGGAGGAGAGGGAGAGGGAGAGGGGGAGAGAGAGAGAGAGAGAGAGAGAGAGAGAGAGAGAGAGAGAGAGAGAGAGAGAGAGCTGGGAGGCCACAGCCCTGTTGACCTCATCCATTTCAGAACCATGGACAGTCCCTGGCTGGACCTGTGTGTATAGTCTAACTTCCCTCGGGTCCATAGGCATAATGTGTGATGTTCATCTTGTCCATCACCCTCCCCCATCCCTGGGCTGATACAGACTTGAAGATGAGATTCAGAATTCCTGAGACTTTGAGTCCCACCCACCACAATATCCCTGACCAGTGGTCTTGTAGCCTGCTTGAAGACTAGAATCAGGGGGAACCCATTTCACTTTGGGATGGTTCTACCTCACAGAATCTGGAACTGTGAAAGTGGGAGGGACTTCAATGGACTGTCTAGTCCAACTCTTCCCCCCCCCCCCCCTCAAAGAATCCACATTGCTGCCTTTTTCCTTTACATTATTCCTCCAGTGGAGCTGTGACCTCATCACTATTATGTTTTCCCTAACCACTCCAGAAAGGCAGAGTCAGGCCTGTTGATTAGAACCTGTTTCTTTCTTAAGGCCAGAGTTATAGGCTCATATTCTCATCCTGGCATTCCCACCTGTTCCTGAAAGTCTTTCCTCGTGCCTCTCTCCATGGCTTTTCCATCTTTAGGCTTCCCTTAGATTCTGCATGCCCTTCCACTGGGCACTGGGCAGGCATGGCTTTGTGTTAGTCTGATTTGTGTTTACAACATTTTCCTCCCTCCCCCCCATCATCACTATTAATTCTGTAAATGTCAGAAGGGCAGAGACTGGGACTGATTAGAATGTGTTTAGAGCAAAGTTATTGAATTGTTTCAGTCACATCCAACTCTCTGTGACCCTGTTTGGGGTTTTCTTGGCAAAGATACTGGAATGGTTTGCTATTTCCTTCTCCAGTTCACTTTACACATGAGGAAACTGAGATGAACAGGGTTAAGTGACTTATCCAGGGTCACATAGCTAGTAAGTATCTGAGGCCAAATTTGAACTCAGGTCCTCCTGACCCCAGGGCTGGCACTTTATCCACTGTGTCTCCTAGCTGCCTCAGAGCGAAGATTGACCCAAAATTCTATAAGAAATTTCAGGGGAGAGAGCTCTCTTTCAGGTGAAGAGGGACAAGGAAGAGATATCTAGCCCTGGAAAGGACCTTGGAACTGAGTTGAGTTGAACCCCCTCATTTTACATGTGAGAACACTGAGTCCCAGAGAAGCGAAGTAGCCAGCCCAAATCTGCGTGGCTACTAAGTGCCAGAGGTGAGGCTCAAACCCAAGTCTTCCTGCTTTTAAGTCCATGGAGGAGGCACCACTTGGGTGGGGCTTTGCCAGAAGAGAAGGATTTTCTCATAAGGATGAGGAGCAAGGGTCTTCTGAGCAATGAGATGGAAGGGGTTTGAGGATGAGCTTAGGGATCTAGCTCCACTGACATATGGAGTATGTGAAGGAAACAGATGGGAGAGAGGACTAGAAAGGTGGGCTGGGACCCTTAGGTCCTGAGGAGCAACGTTCTATCTTAGAGGTAATAGGGCATCACTAAAGGGTTGTGGGGAGGAGTAACAAGGCCAGATTGCGCCTTAGAGAATTCTTTTAGCAGCTGTGTGGAGAACAGATTAGAAATGGAAGAGGCTTGATGCAGGAAGGCCAATGAGGAGGCTAGCTCAGTGCTCCAGGTGAGAGGTTTGAGACCCTGAATGCTGGTGCTGGTGACTGGGCAGAGAGGAGACCAGTGTTCGAGATGATGAACTGTCAGAGGTGAGCAAGAGGGAACAGTTGAGGCTGGGAACCTGGGTGACCAGAATGAAGGTGGCGCTCTGGATTAGATTAGATTAGATTAGATTAGATTAGATTAGAAAGCTTGGAGAGAGGAAGACATAGCTCAGGTAGGAAGGTCACAATGACACCTTGGACATACTGAGACTGAAATGTCTGCAGGACACCCAGCAGAGCTGTCTGGCATGCAGGTGGTCATGTTCACTGGTGGTATGTAGATCTGGAAGCTTCTGGGTAGAGATCACATTGAACCCATAGGTGATAAGGTCATTATATGTGTGAATGTGTGTAAGGTGGGGAGGGACAGAGACAGAGAGACAGAGACAGTAAGAGAGAGGAGAGGGGGTGGGGGTAGAGAGACAGAGGAGAGAGAGAGAGAGAGAGAGAGAGAGAGAGAGAGAGAGAGAGAGAGAACTAAAGACATGACCATCCCAGTAAGCAGACTGAAAAAGAGAGGCAGAAGAGGACCCTAAGGGAGCAGGGTGCCCAGATGGAGAGGAAAGCCAATGTCCTAGAGGGGGCCAAGGAGAGGGAGGGGAGGTAGTGAGCACTTTGGGGTCCATCCATGAGGCAGCTGAAGGGGCCTCGTGGCTGCCTGACCCTAGCTCTGAGCCCAGGTAGCTTTCATTCCTCCTTCCTTCCCTAGTGATGCTGTACCAGCAGAGATGCACTGGGAGCAGCCCTGTCCCTGACTCAGATAATGGACTCAATGTAAAAGTTAGCTGCTTCTTGAGAGCAATGTGGTTGGCAGATCAATTATCCTTTTGGCACAGTGGAGCTTTCCATCTCATCTCCCCTCGCCTTCCTCCAGCACTCCTTGCTCTTCAGGTACAGCCTGCTGGCCACCCCTCCCAGGCACTCAGTAGGACATGGAAGAGGCCACTTCTATGAATGGGAGCCAGGCTAGCATCTGGGATGTTCCAGAGCCCTCCCACCTGCCCACTTGCCAGGGCTCCAGCTGGTGGGGGAGGAGGAGAAGAGGAGACAGGGGACAGACAGACAAAGATGGAGATTCAGAAACAGAGGAGCTGGGTTTGAACCCTGGCTCAGCTCCTTCCTACCCAGGTGACCTTGGACCAGTCTTCTCATCAAAGGCTTGCTCTGGATAGCCTCTAAACTCCCTTCTGTTCTATGATCCATGAGATCACAGGAAATACTTCAGATGTTTCACTTGGTCCCCTTTAGAGACCTTGTATGGCCCTCACCTCAGGGACTTCACTGACCCCACTGAATGATGGGAAAGCTCATTGTATCCTGGGAGTGGAAGGAGTGATCATAGGACATTAGAGCTGGCAGGAATCTTAGGACCAGGTTAGGCCCAGCCTGTCACTCACAGACATCCAAAATCAGATCACTCAGCAGTGATAGCTGGGCCTTGAGTACCATTGCTCTACAAACAGGTCCAGGCCTCTTCCTGCCCAAGCTCTAGAGGCCATTGGTTATAACTCAGCTCTGTTTAGAAAGTGTCCACCCCCCACCATTATCTCCTTTCATAAAGAGGAAGAAGCAGCTCGTGGAATGAAGAACCCCAGGGGAGTGAAGGGGAGGGAAGTGAAGTGACCAGCCCAAGGTCATGCCTGGAGAAGCCCAACCTAGACTCCTGACTCTCAGGTCAGCACACTTCCCAAAGCTCCGTGGGGCTAGGCAGGTGCCAGGGGTTCCCAGAATTCCCATGAGTTGAGTGGTCTTAGGCTAATTATTCTTGGGGGGGGGGGGAACCCTTTAAAGAATGTCCCTGAAATGCATCATTAATGGATGCTCTGTCCAATCCCACTGCTAGACAGCTGGCTGAAAGTCACCCCTTGTCTGCTCCCCCAGCCTCCCTTTTCTCACTCCTGCCCTCACTTCCCTAGCTTGAGGGCTTTCAGGCTGAGACAGCCTTGGTCAGCAGCCCCAGCTCCATGAGGGTGGACTCCAGGGGAGAGGCTTCAGAACTACTTCAGAAGGGCCCATAGGCATAGCATGGGCCACTGCCGTTATCTCACAGATGGATAAACTGAGACACAGAAAGGGAAGGGAAAGAGCTGGCCCAGGGGTGTACAGGAACCAGTTCTGTACCCTACACCTCAGGTCACCTCCCCTCAGATCAAGCAGCAGGCCAGGTGATGCTAGTTTATGCCATGGGCCAGAGTGGCCAGCTAGACCCTTCCCCAGATGTTCAGGCCACACCAGGAACTTACTTTGGGGAATGCAACATGATATGCCCCAGAAACATAGAGAGGGAATAAAAGAAACAGTCCCCGTCTTTAAGGAATTTGCATTCTTCTGGGGGGAGGGGGGGATCCAACATAAATTCCAAGACATAATTTTAAGGTTATTTGAGGGGGGGGAGGGAGGAGGGAGGGAGAGAGAGAGAAGGCTTCAAGGAGGAAGTAGGATCTGAGCTGAGCCTTAAAGGAAGTCACAGATTTTGAGACCTGAGGGTAAGGAGGAAGTGTAGGGTAGCTAGGGCTGCTATAGCACATAGAGCATTGGGCTTCAAATCAGGAAGATTCATCTTGTGCTCAAATCCAGCCTCTGACACTTCCTAGCTGTGTGATCCAGGACAAGTCACTTCACCCTGCCCGCCTCAGTTTCCTCATCTGTAAAATGAGCTGGAGAAGGAACTGGAAAACCACTCCAGTATCTCTGCCAAAAAAGCCCCAAATGGGGTCAGGAAGAGTCAGCCACAGCTGAACAAGAGCAGCAAGGAAATGGATTCTAGGACTGAGGGCACAGCCTGTCCAAAGCCCCAGGTGGCAGAACAATGAGGAGGCCAGTTTGTGGTGCTTAGAGTTCACAAAAGGGAGAAGTATGAGATAATGTGGGCAGGAAGCAGAAGGAGAGAACCGCACACAAATTAGGGTTTTGCATTTGGTCCTGGGGCACTAGAGAGCCACAGAGGTTTTTGAGCAGGGGAGTTACACAGTCTGACTGATGACTGTTTTGGCAGCTGTGTGAAGGATGGAGAGGAAAGGACAGAGGCCAGAATGGGCACAGTCAATGACAAGGTTATTTGAAGAGGCCCTGAGCCAGGCTGGTTACCACCCAAGGGAAGAGAACAGGGCAAAGTAGAGGGACCTGGGGGAGGTGCCGGTATGGGGAAGGGAGTGAGGAAACAGAAGAGCCCAGTCTGCCTCTAGGAGGAGGATACTCAAAATGCATAGGAAAGTTGGAGGGGGGAGGGAACCCGATGAGTTTGAAATGCCTGAACCATGCAGTCTGAAATACTGAGCAGGTGGTCACTGAAGCAGGACCAGAGGGAGAGACCAGGACTGCCCATGGAAGGGCAGGAGTCATCTGTGTGGTTAATACACAGACCCCTGGGAGCTGATGTGCTCACCATGGGAGAGGGCAGAGAAGTCAGGGCACAGAATTGGGGGGTGCCTAGCCTGTGCTCACTGAAGTGGAGGGGAGCCCCCAGCCCAGGTGAGAGGCAGCCTTGCCGCCCCCCCCAGCCTCCTCAGGGCTCCTGCTGGGAGCTAGCCTGTGTTCACTGAAGTGTGGAGGGGGGAGCCCGGTCCCTCCCCCTTGTAGGAGTCCACAAACTCCCTAAATCCTTTTCATAGAGTCCTTGGTTCTGTCCTTCATGAGCCAAGATGCCCAGCCCAGAGGTAAAAGAAAGAACCCCTAAGTCACTTGAGGGGAGATGAAACAGGTCACCTCTCTTGGGAGCTGTTTTCAGACCAACTCTTCCCAGCTCAAAGGGACCTCATGATTTTGGTGCTTGGGTCAAGCTGGCCCCCCAATCCATGACATTGCCTCCTGGGCTCCAAGGCTTTGCCCCAGCCAGTGCCCCCTTCCTGCCTCTACCTCCCCAAATCCCGATGCCTTTCAGGGTCAGCTCGGCAGCCACCTCTCCCTTGGGGCCCTTCTTAGTGCTCTCCCCCTTCCCCCCACAAATAGAATGGACACTCCTTGAGGTCAGGAGCTGTTTCCTTTTTGCCTCTGTACCCCCAATAACAAACACAGTGACCTGGTGCCTGAAACACAGTGGAAGCTCGAGAAATGTTTGATGAATGAGTAAGTGAATGCATGAGAAATTGGGCCAGGGTTCCTCACATGTCTGGTAGAGGGAGAAGGCTGCAAGGAGGAGCAGCCTGGCCAGTGGAGCCTCGGCCCCACAGCCAGCACCTGACCATTGCCCTGTCCTACCACACAGCTGCAGCAGCCAAAGCCCTCCTGCAGAGGTGCCTGCCCCCGGGCTGTGCTCCATGCTCTCGGTGCCGTTTGTTTGAAAGCAATAATTAGAGATAAGGAGCACAATAGGAAAATAAACATGTGCTTAATTAGAGGACTGACTCATTAAAGTACTTATTAGTTTCCTTAAGCATCAGCCTGACCGAGCCTCTCCAAATGCAGCTCAAGGCAGGGGGAGGGAGCCCTGCTGAACCGTCTCCTCTGGCCACCCTCCGAAGCCCAGGCTACCGCCTGAAGCCCAATGGCTTGGTGAACCTGAGGGTGCAAAGATGGAACCGGGCTCTGGCTCTCTGCGATGACAACCGTGGGTGCTGCCTCCAACTCACACACAAACACGCACACACTCAGACACACACTCACACACACAACACACTCATACACACACGCGCGCACGCACACACACTCACACACACACACACATGCCCATCGCTCAAGCAGCCAACAATCCTTTGTCCAGTACTGACTATGGTCCAGGTGCACAGCTACATGGTGCAATGGATAGAGCCTTGGACCTGGAGTCAGAAGGACTTAAGTTCAAATCTGTCCTCAGACACTTACTAGCTCTGTGACCCTGGGCACATCACTTAACCCTGTTTGCCTCAGTTTCCTCATCTGTCAAATGAGCTGGAGAAGGAAATGGTGAAAACACTCCAGCATCTTGGCCAAGAAAACTCCAAAGGGGGCCATGGAGAGTCAGATGTGACTATAAATGACTCAACAGCAATGTGTTCCAGGCGCTGTGATAGGAGCTGGGATACGGTGAAGGGCAAAACACAAAATTTACAATCCTTAGTCTCAAAGAGCTCATAGTCTAATGGGGAGGGCAGCATGTAAATGTTATAAAGTGGCAGACTTCCTCTAGAGAGGGATGGGGGGGTGAAGGAGAGAGGGAGGGAGAGAGAGAGAGAAGCAGAGACAGAGACAGAGAAGCAGAGACAGAGAGACAGAGAAAGGATGCACATGCATCGATGGGTTGGGTCTCTTCATTTACTTCTCGTTGCCTTTTCTCTCACACACACTTTTCCCCTGCCCGCTTTCTTCCTTCTATTAAGGGAACCCAGCCTTCTGGCTGCCCACATCACTCCCCTGCCCATTAAACTACACTGGCTCCCTATTCCCTCTAGGATCAGATTTTGTGTCCTCACTATCTCATTCTTTTTATTTTGCGTCTTGTACATGTTTTCTGATGTGTACGACTATTAATAACTAATCCATGTATATAATTTTTATAAATTATTCACCATACACATATCAAGGATACAGGCACGTTTTCTATTGATGAGATAGAAATTAACCACTGCTCTAGAACCTTCAGGGAACTGTCTCAGACCCGAAATTCTTTCTTTCTCCTTTTCTTCTAAATGGGAGGGGGGTCCAGAATATCCTGGAGTGGTTTGGGTGGGGTAGGGGAAGAGGTAAATATCACAGAAACTTAGACTTGGAGGAGCCACTGTGTTTATGGCCTAGTGGAATGGGGCCACAGAAAAGTGTATGGACACGCCCCATCCATGAACAATGACAGCTGATCTTGGTTCATGGTTCCAGAACTGGAGTTGGGAGGGAGAGGGTGGCCAGGTGGAGAAGGGGATGCACTGAAGTCTGAAGTAGAATAGTGGACTCCCTCAGGCCATTGTCTCTGCTACGGGCTGCCAGGCAGTGGCAGTTGGCAAGGAGACTGAAGGAGGTGGACAGAGATGAAGAAAGGTTTCTAGTTTTCTTCTCTGGATCAGTGAAGCAAGCCCCCTCCCTCTTCCCCATGAATGCATTTTGGGTATTTTTAGGTGACCATGTCTGTCTTTCCCATCACCCCAGCCAAGTCATTTCTCCATCAGATAGGGAGTGTTGAAGATTCTTTTCTCTTTGGTCTTGGCTTGATCCAAGCATTCAGCAACACTTCAGAACCTGAAGGCCCCAAATCAATCTAGTCCATGGGGGAAGCACGCCTGTTCTCTTTCTCTGTCCCAACAGGGGTGGTATTATCCCAGCCATCTGCCTGCAAGCCCCCAGTCCCAAACTGGACTGGTCAGGTGCTACCTGAATGAGCCAGCAGCCAGATTTCAACTTAGCCATAGAAGTGTAGGTTAGAGCTGGAAGAAACCTTCATCCTCCTCATTTCACAGATGGGAAAACTGAAGGCGAGATTGAAGAAGGAGCTTATCTAAGGTCACAAGGCAATAAGAGGCAGATCTGAGACTGCCACCCAGGCAGAAAGGAACCAGAGGAAATGGCAGGATGTCTATTTATACCCCTCACAGCCCCCATCCCCAGCCCTGGCCAGGTGTTACAGGGAGAAGGCAGAGCCACCATCCACTGAGGGTTTTCAGGGCAGTCGCCCAAAGAGCCTGAGGCCAGCTCATTGCTGATCTTGGATATGCCTGTGAGAGAGAGCAGGAGGCTGGAGGCAGCAAGGTGGGTTACCGCTCAGGCCCTAGGAAGCTTGGCAGGGGGCTTGGGAGACTGAATGGATGTCCCTACCCGCAGAAGTGCAGAGGCCAGCCCCAGGTGCCATGGCCCCATTGGTCTCCAGCAGGTGGACGGTCAGAGCAACCAGCGCACACTGCCAGGGCCCTCCCAGCAGCCTGGCTCAAACCTTCTTACAGGGAGTGAGACCTTAGAGCTGAGCACTGACTCCTGCCTCTCATCTAGTGGGCCCTTTGAATTATAAATGAAAAGATGTCGCCTGCCTCCCCCCTCCACTTCCCCTCGGCCCCCTCTTTTCTGCTCTTTGCTGATTCTTTGACCTGAAATCACAGGGCTGCTGCACCAGGATCAAAGGTATCTGGGAAGCCGGCCCCAGGGATCTGTCTGTCTGCAGCAGGAGTCTGCTGCGGGAGCTTGAGTGTTCTTCCCAGGGAGGGCTGGGGGCTGGGGCTGGGGTTTCTCTACTGCAGCTCTCCCTTCCCCACCCTCTCTCACACTCGCCCATGAGACCCAAATAGATACTCGCTGCCAAGGAGGCTGATTGAGTTTGTTCTTCCTCCCACCGCCCCACCCCTGCCTATGCCCCCCTTCCCCTTCTTCATCCCAATGGTCTCCCTGCCTGCTCAGATTGAGAGTCTCAGGGGCCTCTACGTTTGAAACCCAGGGAGAGGGGAGCGGACCTTAATCTGAGTCAGTAAGTAGTGTGAGGTGGGAGTCAATCAGTCATTCAACTGATAAGCATTTATTATGCATCTCTTTATGTGCCAAAGGTAAAAAAAAAAAGGGGGGGGGGGAAGGGAGAGAGGGAGGAAGGAAGGAAGGAAGGGAAGGAGGGAGGGAAGAAAAGAGGGAGGGAGAGAGGGAAGGCATTTACTAAGCCCTATGATAAGAGCTGAGGATGGGAATATTAAAGCAAAGCCCATCTGAGTCCAAGGAGCTTATAGTCTATTTCTGGAGCCCACACATAGTGGGGAGTGGTGGCCTGGTCTGGCAAGTCCCAAGCTCCAGTGCTAGGGAGGGTAATGACAGAGCAGCCCAGTAACACCACGTTAGAGGACAAAGGTGGTGGTGATTTGAAGGGAGTTTTCTGAGGGAGAGCAGGATGGAAGGGTGGGGAAGGAGCTGGTGGCTAGAGGGAAGGCTCAGTTCTGGGCACCATATTGGTTCAAGGGAGAAAGGCTGGCTGAAGGGGAGCAGCCAGGATAGGGAAGATCCTGAGACCAGACCTTAGGCATCTCTGCGTGAGGAAGTGGCTGTGCTTAGCTGGAGTAGGAAAGGCTAAGGGTCAGAGGGTATGAAGGCCCAAGACAACACTGCTTCTAGTAACTATGAGGGTGATCATGTCACCAGCCGTGGTTGTTGCCCTTTCTGGAGGCTGGGATTTTTACAAGTCACTTTCCTTAGCACCATTCTGCGATCTCTGCCTGACAAATGGAGAGACTGAGGGTCCCAGAGAGAAGCCAGTTTGTTTCTGAGGCAGGATTCAAACTCGGGTCTCCTGATGACCTGGCCCTGCACTCTTATCACATCATCATTGTGACTGCTCTTGGATCTACTTGTGCTGAGACAGTACAAGGGCCATCTAGCCATTCCTGCTGTGGCTTGGAGCACCCCCTCTCTGGCCTCAGTTTCCTCCTCCGAGGGCCTTTCCAGCTTGATCTAAAATCCCTGACCCATGGGGATGGGGTGGGGAGTTCTACACAGGGTGATGCACAAGGGTTGGGGGTATCTCTAACCTCTGCCCTCCCTTCTCTCCTCCACAGGGCTTGTGAAGTTGGGAGTTCACTGCGTCACATGCCAAAAAGTCGCGATCAAAATTGTCAACCGCGAGAAGCTCAGTGAGTCAGTGCTGATGAAGGTAAGAGCCAGACTGGGCTGGAGAGCAAAGGCCCAAGATGGTGCCACCCTGACTAAGGTGGCCGATGGCTCCAGGCCACGAGTGACGCAGCTGGACGTCAAAGGGGCAGATATGGCCAAGAACGCACAGCCAGTTCGAGAATGTGAACTATAGAGAGGCTCCCTCTGGTCTTCCTCATCGCTGCTTCCAGGGGCCTTCCTTTCCTTCCTCAGATCAATGCAACTGGTCTTTATAAAGAGACTACGATGTACCAAGAAGGCGCTGTGTCAAAATCTAGGGCAGCGGTTCTCAACCTGGGGGGTTGTGACCCCTTTGGGGGTCGAATGAACCTTTCACGGGGTCACAGGGGTCACCTAAGACCATCGGAAAACACATTTCCGATGGTCTTAGGAACCGAGACACCGCTCACCTATTCGTCTCCAGGCGCATCCGCCCACATGCAGATACGCCCACATACGAGCATTAAAGGGTCAGGCATTAGGCAGGTTGAGAACCACTGGTCTAGAGATACACAGGAAGGCAAACACAGTGTCTGCCCCTGCCCTCAAGGAGCTCACAGGCTAATTGGCAGGGTGGGGGGTGGAGGGGTAGACATAAAATTGCACAGACAAGCTCTAGGCAGGATGAACTGGGGCTAGTCAAGAGAGGGAGGGCACCAGCATGATGGGGGAAACAGGGATTTCAGCTGGGCCTCCAAAAGGCCAGTGAGGCTGGAAGCAGAGGCACCGGGGCCAGTCCCTGCAAAGGCCACCTTGGCTTGCCAAGTCCTTATCCTGAACGCTTTTGCTTTCCTGGGCTTCCAGGGAGGCACCATCCTAACTCCTTCTCTGAGCTCCTCTATCTCCTTGGATGGCTCCTCATCCTCCCTCCTCCCTCTCTTCCTCCTCCCCCTCCTCCTCCCCCCTCCCCTTTCTTCCTCCCTCTCCTCCTCTACTTCTTCTTCCTCCCCTCTCTTCCTCCCTCTCCTTCCTCCTCCTCTTCCTCCCTCTCCTTCCTCCTCCCCCCTCTTCCCCCTCCCCCTCCCCTCTCTTCCTCCTCCCCCTCCCCCTCTTCCTCCATTGGGTTGGGAGCTCCTTGGGGGCGGGGTGTGTCTTTCGCCTCTTTCTGTATCCCCAATGCTTAGCATGGTGCCCACCACATAATAGGTGCTTCATAAACACAGACACGATGCCAGTCAAGGGAGGGGACTGCTGCCTGGGATCTGGCTGGCCTCTAGCGGAGGAAACTGTTCCTTCTGCCAGCCCTCACCCACCCTTAGGTGGGCAGCTGCTCCCTCCCTGCTCTGAGCCGTTTCCAGAGGCCTTCTCTAAAGTGCTTGGTAGTCATCTTGTGAGCCTGGGGCCCATCAATATTTCAGGAACTAGTCCTCTGAAGGGAAGCATCTGGACTCAATTAAGGAAACCTCAGCCATGCTTCCAGGGCAGCTGCCAAGGCGGGTTGGGGAGCATGGCACACCCTGGAGCAGGCTCCAAAAGCCCAGACCCCTGTGCAGACTCAGGGCTGAGCCCCCCCTGGGGGACATTTGGGGGTGGCTCTGCTTGGGCTTGGCAGTGGCCACTCACAGAAGCTCAGAGCTGGAGAGCACCTTGGGTGCCTCTCTCCAGCCTCCCCGACAAGTGGGCATGCAGTGTGGGCCTGAAGACCTAAAGGGGGCACTGCTTACTACCACTCCAAGCACCCATTCCCTCTTAGCCCCTGCCATGGGCCGATTCAGAACATGCTTGGGCACAGCCACCATGTTACCCCTGAGCCTTCTCCCCTCCAGCAAAAAACATCTCCAAGTCCTTCATCAGACCTTCATAGAATGATTCCAAAGCCCTTCACCACCTTCATCACCTCCTCTGGACCCTCATTAATTTCTCAATCTGTCAACAAGAAGGAAGGAGGAAGAGAGGGAGGAAGGAAGGAAGGAAGGAAGGAAGGAAGGAAGGAAGGAGGGAAGGAAGGAGGAAAGGAAGGAAGGAAGGAGGGAGGGAAGGAAGGAAGGAAGGAAGGAAGGAAGGAAGGAAGGAAG